>MJUT01064003.1:12094-25396 GCA_002080005.1 Gigantidas platifrons
AGTACCACTGCAGTGGACAACAACAGACATGCGTATATGGTGTACTAAATTTATATATATATATATTTATATATATATAAATATATATGTATGTAGAGTGGTATTCTTTTGGTTTTGGTGGATATGAGGTTTGTTTTCATATTTGTACGTTGTTTTTATATTTTGTTTTTGTATTGCTCTTTTATTTAGAAAATTCCTTTTACATAGGTACTATTTGTTCATAATGTACAAGTATATATCAAACTATGCATTAGGTGTGCTTATCGCCACTTTAAAGAAAGGTATGTAGACACCAAAAAAGATAAACAGAAGCCATACATCAAAGAACAGGCAATACAATGGCCAAAATAAAAAAGACAAAAGGACAAACAAAGATCTACAAAATGCTATCGCTTCTCATCACATCAGCTATAGATATTCTTGTAAATTATGGTAGATTATTTGTGCTTAACACCACTTTCAATTGGTGTTCCAAGCTGTGACTATGAGTGTATCCGATGAACGTTTTTCTAAAAACGCGTGGCGCGCACTAGTTGTTTTTATTTCAAGAATATTTCATCTATATCGTCACTGTCAGATTTATAAATTGATTAATTAGGGTTGATGTCGAATATCTGACAGAAAAACTTATGACGGTTGTTTTGCAAGTAGCTAGCTAACCGTATATAAAGTCGTATTGCGTTCCCCTTGTCACGGACACGAACCGAATTCAGAACTTTAGCAAAGAATAGACACTTATTGCAAACGTAGATATAAGTTCGCGGCCACGACGAATCACCTTGTAAATTAGTATTCTAAACTAGTTGTCTTTCATTGAACATACACTATTCTTGTTAATACTACAATGCTGTATTTTCAAACAATAAAAATACAGGAAAATAGTAATGAAAACGAATGATAACAAATAAAATGAATAATAATTAATATAAAGGAAAACATAAAACACAGCTGTCAGAACAGTTATAAAATCCATTGAGAAAATCGTAGAAACAAAGATAAATACTCCTGACACATATATATATCACCATTGACTTTCTTTGATGAACAAAAGCTATGTTTATATATAAAAAAAAATGGAGATTATAACTTAGACAACACTTTACAATTATTGCTAATCCTATCACTAATACTATTATTTTAAGTAATCAAAGATCGCATATCAGCATGTATAATATATAAATGTATAACCAAAAACAAAATTTTCATTTCATCGGTATTACTTTTAGGGTCTTGACATGTATCTTAATGAACATCAATGGAGATCATTCACAAAATTTCTTTCGACAGACGTCGCTATTGTACTATAAGTTGTATTATTGTTGACGCTTGAATTGTTGATGTTGGTTACAAGGACACGTCAATGTCTTATATAAATGCTCTTTTAACATGAATATGTGGTGCTGTGTACCAGGTTGTAGTCATTCAGAGGGTGGGCACAAATCTCCCAAAACCCCGCAAAAATTTACGGTGACCATACAGAGACTTGATCCATCTACAGACAGTGGGCAAAAGTATTCAGATACTTCCAATATTCCCTATATATTTCATATAAAACTATAATGAAGTCATTTCAGGTCTGATTTTCATAATTTTGTATCAATAAAAGCAGAATTTAATGTAGTTTTAAAATAATGCTATATGATAACAATTTTGAGAGTACATCAGTTAAACCCAAAATTGAATTAACTTCTGCAGAAACGCAATGTTCATGTAATGATAATACTTTTGCAGACAATTTATTTAAATCTCTATTTAAATCATGACGATTAGAAAACCATGCTTCTACAAGTTATTTTTTTAAATAACTACTATGCAATACATACCTTTCTGCTTTTGTTGATAAAATAATTATTGAAATCGGACATTACTTGACTTCATGGTAATATTTTGAAAAATTGTAGTTTTATATGAACTATATAGGGAAAAATAGAAGTGTGCGAATACTTTTGTCCATTATTTGTACCTTGAATGCCATGTAAACCGAGTCAATACGATGTTGTTTGTTGTACGATAACATCCACAACAATGCCATTGTAGATGCGGCCTCTAATATCAAATAGAGGCCGCTGTCCTTACAGTTCTTTTTATGAACGAACTTAAGAATTTGACAAAAGTTGTATTAGGAAATATCTATACTCGTTAACAAACAAAACTGTCCAGTATCACGACTTTTTTATTTTATAAATTATAGCACCATTTTTGTGCAAGTTATGTTTTTAAATGTGTTTAATCAAAAATCATTATCATACAATTTGTAATTTTTCTTATCATAAAATTCAAAAGATCCCATTTGTACTTACTATTTCACCATTTAAGTATTTGTCAAAACACGAATACCGAATATTGCTGCACAAATATTGTTATTTCATAACGAATTTACGATTCTACACACAAATCAAAGAAATGATGTCAAAGTGTGTACAAATACCTCAAAAAAGTGTAAGTTTGTATTTTTCCATGTATGTCTGTAATCTTTGAGGTGTTCCATTGACTGAAAAGTTTACAAGTCGAAGAATGAAACCGGCAGTTTATATAGAGCTAATCTTGGATAATTCCGGTATAGCTATTATTTTCCGGATAAACAGCATGCAGCTATAAGAATAATAACAAAATTACCGAACACCGAGCAATCTTCTAAAGGTAAAGTCAAAACTCATGAATCAATAACCAGACAAAATCAGTCAACAACCATAAAACTGTGAAAACCGCAATGGTACTGACTTGTTACAGGCATTTCTAAAGAAATGGTGGATTGAATCAGATTTTAAGGCGCCAAACCTCTCGCTTTCATTACGACTCAAAGGTTCCGGTTGTCACTATAACAGTATTTATAACAATACTGGAACAAAATAGGTAAAGTAGTCAACACTGTACTAAATTCAGTTAGGAGGATATCTAATATATCACGTGAACCATCTCCATCAATAACTATGAGTCCTTTGAAGTATTTTAATTACGATAGTAAATGTCAAAAACATTTTTACGTCACACATTCCCAAACAATATATTTGACATTGTAAACCATGAATATTAAATCCTTATCTTTATACATTTTCACTATGTGAAAATGCATCTTTCACCATTATATCTGCAGAGACAGAATACATTTCGACAATATTTTGATATCGGAATATAAACCTTTTAAGAGATCGAATAAGGCGAATCTTTTGATAGCCATGGTCCATTGGCCTGTTTTTCAGACAAAGATGACGTTTCAAGAAAAATTGCTACTGGCCCTTGCATAGCGAATCAATTGCGAGATGTAAACACCATATGCAGGAGAAGCTGGTATATTGCTGCACATATTAGGAAAATTTATTATTTTAAAATTAAAGTCGTCTCGTTTATCATACATGTTAGCACTGAGTTGACTACTGTCGTCAAATTCGACGTATAACTCCAAAAATGATGCGCACAAAGCTGTATCTGTGGTCTTATTAATTTCCAGCTCTGGAGGATATATCAATGGAAGAAATTCTGCAAATCTAGAATTATTGATTGATAAGACGTCATCAATATACCTGTATGTGAAATTAAAAGCTCTAGCTTCATGAATCTTCTTATCTTTCACAAGTTTTTGAAGAAACTCCGACTCATATGAGTATAAAAATAAATCGGTTGGAAAAGGGGCATAATTCGTGCCCATTGGTATGCCGACGACCTGCTGAAACATTGTCCCTCCAAAGGAGACAAATATGCTATCGATGAGGAACTCCAGCATACTGATCACTTGTTCCTCGGAGTAGCATGTTTTACCTTTTTTAATGTTGTTTGAAAAATATGTGGAATTGTAGCCTAACACAACAAATTTTGAGCCATCGTTTCTATGACTGAAAGCTATTTCCTTTATGATTGATGTTTTCATGCAAAAACGCCGTTTGTATTGGCATAGCTGCATGCATGGTGAAAACACTTGCTTCCAATTTATTTTTGAGGTTATGAGTTAAATCATATACTTATTCCGAAAATGAAGGATACAAATTAGAAATTTAAAATAGAAAATAATTCAATTTCTCGTTGAAATTGTCATTTTTGCGAAACTCAAGTGTTACCGTCTTAGGTGAAACACGGGATGGGGGAGGAGGCGTCAATATTCACTTCATATATACCAAATGGTGCATGTGGATTTTAAAGCTACATGCATAGCAGTAGAGTTCTACAAGCACATGCAAATGTTTTATTGCCAGAACAAATACTTCTAAAATTATGAGATATTTTAACATGAAAAGGTGCAAATTACTATTAACCCGCTTGTATATTGGCCGATCTAATGAGTGACAAATGACCGAATAATATATGAATGGATGAATGGGTCCCCAATAACAGAACAATATATAAATGAGTCACCAATAACCGAATACTATATGAATGGGCATAGGGCAATATTTCGGACATCTATGACACAAAAATGTATAACAATAGTTTAAACAGTGAACTCAGTGGCGTAGCTAGGCGGAAGCTGGGAAGCCAAGGCTTCCACATCGTTCTGACAAAAAAAGGAGAGAGAGAAAGAACGATGAATACCTTCGCCTCAAAGCTAATAATATGCTATGTATCACGGTCAAGAATTCCATCACAATCAACAAGACAAAATATCACCTCTCATCTCGGCTACTCATTGAACATAAATAAGACCACACATGTGACATTTGAAATATGGTTTTCATGCTGAGAGGCTATATTTATGAATGTTTTATATAAATATATTGCAGCACCACCACAGTGACAAAATTTACCTTGACTGAGCAAATCCAAGCTATGAAAACATGAATGTCAGCTGCATACAGCAGAAGAGAACAAAGTAGACATACATGTCTTAGCAAATAAATAAGTTATAGTGGACCTACTGCATGGAATATTTACTAAATCAGCTGTGAATGGCTTACGAGGGATGTATATTGATTAATAAAAACGTAGATATCAAAGTTAGCACACACGAAACGTTTCTGGAATAACCGTCTTCAGGTATTCTCAAAATCGAGAGATCAGAAAGCCAAATAACTTAAAAGTGTTTGGGAGCAATAAATCAACTGAATGGACTAATGGGAGAAATGTGAATCATACAGCTAGGATGGACCTATTGAGAGAAATGTGGATTTCATCAGCTCCTTTGCACCAACTATGATCAAACTGTGAGGATAGATGGCGATTATGTCAACAAAGAAGAACATAGGGAGAGAAATGGAACATGGGAGGAAATCTGGATAACATCAGAGAGTACAGATTTGTGGGGATAAATGCTTATTAAATAAGCTACTGTGGAGATATGGTCAGGATATTGATTTAAACCAGCTAGGTTGAGACTTTGGGGTGAAGTGTGTTTATGTATGCTGTGGTCCAAGACGATTTCCTTATCATATGAATGCCGTTTCTTCTGATAATAACACGCCGGGTGTCGCTAGTGGAAACAGGAACTGTTAACCTCTCCGGTTTTATTGGTTCGTTATCAATGTAGTGTTTTGTAGATCATTGCTTGTCGTTTTGTCCCATTTATTTGTGCCATTGTATCGTCTACCCTTCTTCGACTTACGACTTCTGATAACCTATTTGGTACTATCAAGCTGTTCGTTGATTGTCCCAGTAGGATTGACATCTGAGCCGAAATGTGAATTACATCAACTACAGACCCTGGATCAAATAAGTTTACACTATGCACGAAACGCAAGCGAAACGAACGGAAAACGAACGAACGCTTCACACGAACGACACGAAAAACGCACGATATACGAAACGAACGCACGATACACGAAACAAATGCACGATACACGAAATGAACACACGATACACGAAGCGAACACACGATACACGAAACAAACGAATGATACACGAAACGAACGCACGATACACGAATAGTATCGTGTTATTATTTGAATGACTTTTGTGCAAATTGATGTGATTAACTTCTGTAATCTTATATTTCATAAGCAAGTTATTTATATAAATGATAAATTAGTCGTTAAAGTAATAGGATAATACAATTTATATTAAATAGTTTATATGACCAATGTGTTTAATAATTATATTGATGATTACATTTTTAATCTCATATATTTGACTTCCAAATATTACTTTCTATTTATATAATTAAACAAAATTTATATTTATTTAATTATATAATTATACCGAATTAATATTTATAATTATTCGGATTTTAAATTGACAATTCCAACCAGACATACATGTATCAGTTATTTTCTCGGTTAAGCTGTGCGAGAGGCGTGTGGCTTCAAAAGGTCATATAATTGTTAATTAGAATGAAATTACAAATGTAAGAGTTGACATTTCACACCTGCAGTGCATTTATTTGCCAGGTGAAACTGCCAGAGGCGTTTGTTTACATACATGTAGATGATTTCTTGTTTATTGGTCCTATAGTAAATTATAGAAAAAATGCATTTATTAAATATGTTTTTCCCTTATTGTAAAAAATTACTGGTACGTGTAAATAAAGGAAATACATGTTTGTATATGTAAAATTTTGCTTACTCTTTAATTGAAATTTTTTTAATAATAGTAAGATTGAAATTGTAGTAATTATTTTACACTGGAAATCGTAGCGTGGGTGCGCTTCGTGTATCGTGTATCGTTCTTTTCGTGTATCGTTCGTTTCGTGCATGGTTCGTTCGTATTTCGTTTCGTGTATTAGTCTAATTAAACTGGCCAACGATACACAAAGCGAAAGAATAAACTATACGCACGAAACGCAAACGAACGGAAAACGAAAAACGAACGAACGATACACGCAAACGAAACGAACGAAAAACGCAAACGATACGAAATATCTGTTAAGTTATGCGATCAAGGGTCTGTAGGATAGTCATATGCGGGGAAATGAATGGACCTATAGGTAGACATGTTATAACAATTAACATGAAAAAGAGGACATAATTGACAGGATCTAAGTATTCTGCATTATAGATTACCAATAACCATCAATCGTATCGAGATGTTGTTTTTGTGGGTCACTACAATGATTACTGAGCTTAAAAAGAGTATGATACATGCCTTACTTTGGATACAAAATACAACTCAAAACTCGTTCAGGCAAGGGACGGGTCAGCCGGGTCAACGACTTTTGACTACCATTGAAACAGTATAGCGATTTGGTTTGGAATGACATAAATAGGTTTTGGTAGCGTCTACAATGTGCCTACTCGTTGTGGAAATCAACAACAGAGGTATTTAGCGTGCAGGGAGCGTGGTACACTCCTAACACGTTACCCACTGGTTCACGGTCAGGCTTTCCATATTATAATCTGACAATATAAAGTGCTCATTATATCTACCAACCGGGAACGTACTGCAGCTCTATGGGTTTGAACGTACTGGCATGTCTCATATATGCAGAATTGGGCATTGTATTTGATCCAGATAATACATTTCGAAGAGTAAATCATAAATTCTACATTATATATTTGCTTTGTGTCATTTCATTTCTGATTTTGGCATGGTTAAAGAGCAGTGTATTTGCGATTGCTAGCATTACGTGGGCTATATTGAAGAAAATTACGTCAGTGTAGCGTTTTCATAATTAATCTTGTTTTGAAAAAGGCAAACGCGCTTCACATGAAGCACAACCGATACTTTGTGAAAAATTAAATTCCGTTTTTGTAATTTTATTTGCCTTATGCTCTTCAAAATCCACAAATAAGACACAATCAAATAAACTAGAGAAACATGAGGACCCCCTATTGGAAAAGGCACTGCTTACTTTTCCAGAGCATCATGGATGACCCCTTTTATCGAATAACATTAGAGCTGCCCTATCTTTTGTTTTCAATGTAACACTTAGGGATCATTGTTTGTCTTTCCTTCTCCTTTCTTATCTGTCTTTCATAGATTTACGACCTTTGATCAACCTTTAGGGTATATATATCAAAATCAATAGGGTTCCAGATTCCATTAAGGACTAAGTATGTACCAAGTTTGGTCAAAAGTCTTTGAAGAATGTTGATTCTAGAGTGTTCACAAGGATGTTACGTGGTTAAAATTTGACCCGATGACCTTGAACTTTTACATTGAAAATCAATAGGGTTCCAGATTCTCTGAAGGACTAAGTATTTACCAAGTTTGTTCAAAATCCATTGAAGGATGTTGATTCTAGAGTGTTCGCAAGGATGTGACGCGGTAACAAATTTGATCCGGTAACCTTGACCTTTGACATATGATCTTGAAAATCAACAGGGCTCCAGATTCTCTTAAAGTCTAAGTATGTGCCAAGATTGGTAAAAATCCATTGAAGGATGTTGATTAGAGTGTTCACAAGGGTGTTACGCGGTAAAAATTTGACCCGGTGACTTTGACCTTTAACCTATGACCTTGAAAATCAATAGAGTTCCAGATTCTCTAAATGAATAAATGTGTACCAGTTTTGGTCAAAATCAATTGAAGGATGTTGATTCTAGAGTGTTCACAAGGATGTTACGGAAGGACTGACGTACGGAAGGAAGGAATGAATGACAGACGGAAGGATGGGCGGAAGGACTGAGGAGAACGTTAATATATCCTTTCGCAACTTCGTTGGCGAGGGGATAGAAAAAGAACGTAGCCTACCAATCCTATTAAAAAGACGTTAATGAATACCGAAAGGGCAATACAAATGGGCAATCCAGAGAATCTGGCAACATAGGGTACACAAGACGAAGAAAAACAAAACAAAAACACAACACAATACGTGTTGCACACTAAAAACAAATATCGTAAACAAGACATCAAATGGTCGTTCCCTATAGCTAATCCACAACTCACTGTCTTGAAGTGAAGATATAACAACTGTAACTGGTGGCTTATGTACAAATGTGTGAATTTAATCGTTAATTAATTGACTTATAGTAATGCAAGAATAACATTCAATATAGCATATTTTGTTAATTACAAACCGATCTAATAAAAAATAAATGCACGAAAGAGATATTAATTTATCTCCATGGCGCTTGATATTCACAGCTTTCAGATGTGCTTGGTTGTTTTTCAACATTTCTCGCTTCAATTTAGCTATTTCCGCATTTCCGCACTTCCGCACTTCTGCATATCAAGAGTCACCATCTGATATCATGTCAAATTCTTTCGCCATGGAATATCGATGCGGAGTGGCGCCCTCACTGCTGCCATCTATAGATACATCCACTTCCGCATTTCCACAGTTATAATGTGGTATTGCGTCAAATCCTTTCGCAATGGAATATCGATTTGGGGTGGCGCCCTCACTGCTGTATCTATATAAGATAAGTGCAGTGTTTTCTCGCTTACCCTGTTATCATCGTTATTTTTGTGTTGCCATTTTCTAACACAGACTATGACTATAATTACCACAAGTAGAAACAATCCACCGATAGAACCGCCGATTATAATTGGTGCAGTATCTGACTGCGAATCGGGTTTGTCCGTTGTTAGAAGAAGTGTGAGGTCGAAGAATGTGGTGTCTGTTCCATCAGTACAAGATATTTTTGTACATATTCAGAATTTGTGTTGACGTCAATACTAGAATTTTCAGGCAAAATCAGAGACGCATCTGAAAAAAATGAATGTACAAGTAACAAAATGAAAAAAAAAAACAAAAGATACCACAGTGTCGGAATAATTCCAAAATACCATAGAAAACTCATTGAAACAGAGGAAAAATATATCCCATTAACACACATAAAACATTTGCTCGCTCACTTTCATTGGGTTAGAACACCAGCTTGTCGTATTTATATCGCTCTTATTGACATAAAAACGTAGATATCAAGTTTAGTTGAAGTGCTCGCACTTTGTCAGGAGAGTGAACGAGCAGATGTATGTGTATATATAAATGTACGTGTCCACGAAAATAAATATCCACGAATATAAATAAGTTCACAATATATTAGCCTATGTTTAATGTTGTTCTCCAATATATTGAACTCGAAAGAACAGAGGTCATTTAGTGGTACAAATATCGTAACACAATGCTGCCTCCTGCGAAATTCAATTTTCTACAGAAGTTTAATATGTTTTCCTTTGGGGCCCATTACAAACGTTGGTCTACATGAATCATAAACCATATATAAGGGCCTCAGTTTCAAGAAGCATAAAACTACAGGAGTGTTTACTGCTCAGGCTATTGTATTGTCCGTTTTTATGTTGTCATTCATATTTGGAATAGGATTTCCTGGTTTGAAGTGGAAGCGGATTTGTATAGTTTTTTGTTCGTTTTATTTTCCCGTTACCGCTGGTGTTCCCATTGCTGATATTGGTGGCATTGTCATTCAAAGAACAGGAACTGTCAACTCTTCCGGACCACCCGATTTCACCCCCGGCTTTGGCGGGGTTCGTGTTGCTCTTTAGTTTTCTGTGTAGAGTGTTGTAAATCATTCTTTGTCCTTTTGTTTTTTCCTTTTAACCATTATATTGTTTGTCATGTGATTTACGACTTCTGTTTCACCTTTAGTATCTTGAAACTTGACCAATATAAATAATAAATACAATTATGAATTCCCTAATTGATATTTACTATTCGAAGCCAACATGACACATATATTATTGCTGCCATTCCAATAAATCATTGTCAATACCACACACTTACCGTGACCGTGCAGAAATAAGATGGACATATCATTATGTGGTGATGTCTTGTTATTCGTACATGTCACATTGTCTGATGGATCGTCTACAGTGAACGTGGTAAGATTAGGATTGATATTAATGGGGTTGATTCTCAACATGTCTGGGAGGCTATGTATCACAGGAGGCTGCAACGACAATGATGACTTTGTGAGTAGGTGACCCCGGACAAAATCTTAAATTAGTTGATGGCGGCCAGTATTAGGTAGAATTAGGAGAAGAGGATAGTATTTTGAGTACAAAGACATTTATATTTGATAACAAGGAAGATGTTGAGTTTGTTTGTTTGTTTGGTGGTATTTAACGCCACTTTCAACAATATTTCAGTTGTATCGTGGCGGTCAGTTTTATTTTATGGAGGGAACAATTAGTGATGATAGATTGTTATAAGTCAAACTACAATACAATCACGACCACGGTTGTCCCTAGTAGCAGTGGGTATTCTAAGCACAAATAATGATTATATTTGATAATGAGGATGATGTTGAGAGGGATAAAGTGTGTACATTGTTTTGTAAGCGCTTTGTTGTTGTTGTTTTATTTATGCGGGTTCAGTTCTGTAGAATAACCCTCATAACAATATATTGTTCTGTATTGGTCCATGCGAATAAACAAACGGCTAAATGAAAAGAAAAAACAAAATGAAGAAAATCAGGTTGACAGCATTTAAATTTGTAAAAAACTTGGTTTAATAAAGGAAATATTATAAAATTGAAGTATTCGGTGTCATTGAATGAGGAGTATATATAGGCATACTCAATATACTGTATTAAAATTAACGTCAGTTTTCAGAACTAATGGAGAACAGATTGAAGATATCAAAGGTTTAATCAGAAGCCGTCTCACAATGGCCAAAAGAAAATGGACAAAAGGCAAACAAACAATGGTAATGGGATTAAAGACCAATCAAACAATTTAGATGCTAAGATGGCAGCGCACATAAAAAAACGGAATAAAAAGACGTAAAACATGTAATTGGACAAAGTGAACAACACAAACCCCACTGAATCCGGAGATGAAGACAGTTTCTCCAGAAGTACGTCCAGCTCTACTAGTGGGACCTGTCGTGTTGGTCTTGTTAAAAATGCAATAACAAGTACGTGAATTAGGCTAAGACGAGTACTTTTATTACTAGGTAAAATAATGGTTATTCATTTCTTCCCTTCAGAAATGGTAAATTAAACCACCGACCGTGTATAAAAGAGATTGCGTCCCTTGATTTTCACAATATATAATATACTGACACTGTTCACATCAAGGAAAGGTAAAAATAAATCTTTTTTATGATTTTTCTGAATAATAAAAGCATAGATATCTAATGTAGTAGGTCCTACGTTTTTCTGGAAAATCCACCCTGGACAGGAAGTCGCATACTTTAATTTTATAAAAATTTAAATCACCACATGTGATCATCAAATATTAAAGACTGAAATGAACCTATTTTAAATAAACATAGCCCATGGATCACAATCGGTTTAGTCCGATTTTACTGGTTTTCATAAACATTCTATTAATTACGGTCTGATGTTTATAAAAACTTACATATCAAATTCTGGAATAACCTTAATCAGGTACGCTCAAAATCGAAAGATTCGAGATCCAAATGATTGAAATATCGGGAGAAATAAAACCAAAGGGCTTAGCCGAAATCAGCTACGGTCACATATACATGAGGGAGGAGAACCATACTTTGGCTAATAATTACATGATTTAGGAACTGTAAATTTCAGTAATAAATATATCTTATAACCCATTTCAGTACTGAAACACTGACTACTGGGCGGATGATAACCTCGTGAACTAATAGTACACCATCAGAGGTATCAACCCAGTGATAGGAGATATCAACCCAGTGATAGGAGATATCAACCCAGTGATAGGAGGTATCAACCCAGTGATAGGAGGTATCAACCCAGTGATAGGAGGCATCAACCCAGTGATAGGAGGCATCAACCCAGTGATAGGAGGTATCAACCCTGTGATAGGAGGTATCAACCCTGTGATAGGAGGTATCAACCCTGTGATAGGAGGTATCAAACCTGTCATAGGAGGTATCAACCTAGTGATATGAGGTATCAACCCAGTGATAGGAGGTATCAACCCAGTGATAGGAGGTATCAACCCAGTGATATGAGATATCAACCCAGTGATAGGAGGTATCAACCCGATGATAGGAGGTATCAACCCTGTGATAGGAGGTATCAGCCCAGTGATAGGAGGTATCAACCCAGTGATAGGAGGTATCAACCCTGTGATAGGAGGTATCAACCCTGTGATAGGAGGAATCAACCCAGTGATAGAAGGTATCAACCCTGTGATAGGAGGTATCAACCCAGTGATAGGAGGTATCAACCCAGTGATAGGATGTATCAACCCAGTGATAGGAGGTATGAGCCCAGTGAAAGGGGGTATCAGCCCAGTGATAGTAGGTATCAACCCAGTGATAGGAGGTATCAACCCAGTGATAGGAGGTATCAACCCAGTGATAGGAGATATCAACCCAGTGATAGGAGATATCAACCCAGTGATAGGAGGTATCAACCCAGTGATAGGAGGTGTCAACCCATTGATAGGAGGCATCAACCCAGTGATAGGAGGTATCAACCCAGTGATAGGAGGTATCAACCCAGTGATAGGAGGTATCAACCCTGTGATAGGAGGTATCAAACCTGTCATAGGAGGTATCAACCTAGTGATATGAGGTATCAACCCAGTGAT
>MJUT01064003.1:38168-76730 GCA_002080005.1 Gigantidas platifrons
TACACACAGTCATATACACGTATATGCACACGTGTATATGTTTTTTTTTATATACAGACACAAGTATAACACACATGTTACGTATACATACGCATATTTATTACAATTCTGCATGTTTAACTTTGTAGATGATTTCTTTATATTGTAAAACATGTCACCCTTAACGAAAAACCCCAACCTAGAATTACTGCAATTTGTACCTTTTCAAAACAATCATTAGAATTGAGATGAGGTCCACACTAGATAACACCCTCTGTTAGCATAAAACTGCCTATTTCTTTCTCTTTGTACAGTAGAACAATTGTATTTTATATGTATCATCTTTGTAATTAGTTGTGTATGTGTAATATCTGCTTAACCCTGAAGGGTATTCATGCAATAATAGAGTTTCTTATAATATTCACACTCATACACATATACAAATGTATGTACAAGATTATGCAAACCTGTAATTAATTAATTTATTTATTTATTTTTTTTTTTTATACACACACCACCATATTAGCGTTGTTAATATTACTTTTATATCAATATGCAATGTATATTCAATGTAATAATTACCTTGTATTAAACTGTTTGCATACAATAATGCACCTCTTATACTCAGAAATAGTCTCTTATTTCCTTCTTTGTTAAAATGGACCCCATCAGTGTTCAAAATGTTCACATTGGGAAACTGTATACCTCTGTGAATCCAATGGACAACGTTAGATGTAAATTTGCAAACTATATTGTAAAAACGGTAATTCAAGCTATACACTCTTTCATTATATTGATGCAAGGTCAGTCCTCTTCTTGTCAGAACTATAGTCCTCTATGGTACCAGTCCAAAGAACACAATTTTCACTTTAAATGATAAGATCAATTCAATCAACAATTCAATAGCAACGAGAACATTCGACACAGAATTGTTCCCATCACCAATGTCATTACTCCCCATTTGCAGAAACACAATATCGGGCTGAAAACTTTGAATGTCGATTAAATATCTGTATATAGAATTCACAAAACCCCCATTGATACCCTGTAATTGTACCACATAATTATTCAATTTAAAACCGTCTCTTTCAGTCTTATCAATATATTTGTCTAACCGTGTAATATGTGAACTTCCAATGATATAACATCTAACTGGTACAACATCCATTATAACTAAACCACAAAAATTGTCATCGTCATAACCGAAACCACAACTTCCGGTAACGACAAGAACGCCATCTACATGATGTAGCGTATTTATTCAGCTCTGAAAAGAGGTCACCAGGTGGTCAAAGGTCACTGATCACGAGGGTAATGACTGCTCAATATTAAACCGACAAAGTCCTTCAAGCAAACACACACAATCCTGGTATAAACTGGTGTCTTACACCAATCTAAACGTGTTTTTGTTTTCTGTTCCAAGTTATATATTATATATTTATAATTCCATGAACTGGTCTCTGGTTACATCAATATGCTATCACAATCTGATTATGCAATCGAACACAAAATATTGATACACAGTTGCATTTAACACATCCTACTGAAATTTATATCACCGAATATAAAAAATGTCTCAAAACGACGAACTGATCATCTTAGATCAACAGCAATAACTATGATTAAAACTGATAAATATTCCTTGAAATAAACTCCAAACTTAATTAATGATCTGTTGCCTGTTGTAATTAAAATTTATGTAAAGACGTGCATGAACCACGTGACTTATTATATAACTAGTCATGAATAATCATTAGCGTCTCTATAGTACCTAATGTAAGCAGAGGTCACATAAAGGAGTTATATCATAACTCATATATAACGATATGGTGTTTATATTGATGAATGTGGCGTTAAATACCATAAACATAACATTAACCCACAGATTACTATATCACTTTGTGGTAAAATAAAACATATAAATATGAAAACATTACTTTTAGATTGTAAAAAAAGCAATACAATGTAGATATAAACTTCAGTGCACACGACACGTTTCTGAAATAACCTTCATTATGTACGATCAAGGTCAAGAGATTTGAAAGTAAAGATAACAAGTTTTTACAGATATAGCATTTAAATATATTATATTATTTATATGTTCTTTATTAGCTTGAGTTGCATTGATTGTATGTGTATTATAAAAACAAATCTTCCTGTTTTAATTCATGTATTACATGCTTCAATAACGATTTTTTTTTTTTTTTTTTGTAAACATAGAATGATTTAATATACAAAGAAAATGACAGTTGCAAAGATGCAAAGATGTTGATAAAGATAGTAGTCATTTAAACATTGCTTCCTTCTAGTTCCCCCTTTTGTTTGGCGTATGGCAGTTCATAAGTTACACGGATATATATGTTGGTTAATTTACAACGTGCAAGGGCTATTAATGATTATTATTGTTTTTTTTATTCAATGCGGTAAAAAAAGAAGGGAAAAAAAACAGAGCAAAAAATACAAAACTAATCAACGAAAATCAAAAACAAAACAAAACCAAAACAAAATCAAAAACAAAGCAATCCAAACCAAAAAGATCAGGCAAATGTAATAAAACAAAACAAACAAACGAAACACAAATATATTTGGAAATCTAATGAAGTGAAAAAAACAGAACAAAATTATAAAGAAAAAGGATAAAAACCGTAAAACTAAAATTCTATATAAAAAATGCATATACAACTGTGTGGTCGTGGATGAGCCTTTTTTCTATCATTAGATTATTATGATATATATACTATTTCAGTTGAAAAAACGACGCTTTATGATGCTGTTCTTTTTATGGTGTGGGTGGGGGACGAGGTGAGTAATTGAGTGAGGAATATTACAGCTGGTTTTTTTTATTCTGAAAGAGTGACCATTTAACTTTTAAAGGGGTTGTAGATATGCTCTTTTTTGAAGACAAAAAACAATTCCTCGTCAAATTGTGCACAAAATAGTGATAATAATAAATTTAAAAAATCTGAAGAAAATAACAGATTTTCCATGTCAAAGAAATTCTGACCCGGGAGGAAAAACATATACCCCCTTAAGAGTTTAATGGTCCTTACTTAAAATTAAATGGTATGTTATTTGTAACGTTTTGAATTGTAAGTCAAGAAATGAAAGGCAAATATATTATTTACATTCATTGGCAGAATTCCACGAGAAGAGAGTAAAATATACTATTAAGGAGACAGATATCGTTTTGGCCATTGCCAGTACGTATTCAATATTACCTGGAAGAATTTGATAAAAACGACACTTGTTATTAATACCACGGTAGTCTGTGAGAGTTAAAGGAATTATTAAATAATAGATTGCTATCATGATCACGTTTCAGCTTTTCATGTATTTTTAAAAGGATACCCAAATCAAGCACAGTGATTAAGTCATTAAATAGCTATGGTAATAACAAATGTAAATATCGTATGTTTTTAAAACTCTTCAATTGTACATCTATTTTACAGTTACCTGCCCATCGGTCAATGAAGCATTTGTTATTCTGAATTCCAATTTAATCATTTTTTTTTAGTTCTATCGTTAGGTAACAAGAGTTTGTAGATACTAAATGCGTAATCAAAAGTCATACATCGATGGACAGACAATGCAATGGCCACCGAAAAAAATAACAGAATAAGGGTAATAACAAAATGACCGAACACCGAACAATCTTCCAGGAAAAAGGAAAAACTAAAAAGTCAACAAACAGACAAAATTAGTCAACAACCGGAAAACTGGGAAAACCGCAATGGCCCTGACTTGGTACAGCCATTTCCAAAGAATCAGATTTTTCGGCTCCAAACGTCCCGCTTCCATTACGGTTAAAAGGTTCCGGTTTTTACTATAGCAGCACTATAAAAGAACAAACAATGATCTACAAAGCAATGTACAGAAAACTTAAGATTGAGCAATACAAACCAAATTTAAACCGGAGGTCAACTCAGATGTTCCGGAAGAGTAAGCAGTTCCTACTGCAATTGTCGCACCCGTCATGCTACTCTAGTTACAATTCCGGTGATAAGTAATGATTGAAGACAGGAAAGGACAATATTGTGATTACGATAAACAGTGGGCCGTTGTGGCCGTGATCATATGGTAGTTGGATTTACAAAAAAATGTAAATATCTCATATTTTTAAAACTCTTCAATTGTACACCTACTTTACAGTTACCTGCTCATCGGTCAACGTATCATTTGTTATTCTGAAGTCCTATGAACCTGATTTTTAGATCTAGTGTTACGTAAGAAGAAATTGTAGATACTAAATGCCGAATCAAAGGCCGGAAATCGATGGCCAGAAGATGCAATGGCTAACGAAAAAAGGACAAAGGGACAAACAATGATCTACAAAGCAATGAACAGAAAGCTTAAGATTGAGCAACAAAAACCCAACTTAAACCGGAGGTGAACTCAGATGTTCTGGGAGAGTAAGTAGTTCCTGCTCCAATAGTGGCACCCGTCATGTTACTCTAGTTACAATTCCGGTGATTAGTCATGAATGAAGCCAGGAAATGACAAGATTGTGATTACGACAAACGGATCATATTCGTGATCATTTGTGACAGAGATACTCATCTGTGACGGTTAACCAAGTCATGTTGGCGACCGTAAACCGTTCGAAATGATTACTTAAGCTTAATCACTAGGAAGTATTGGTTCAGTAGCTTCTTTGATAGCAGCAAGAAAATTATGAAAGCAAACGTACTTCAAGAAAAGTTGGCAGGTTTGCTATCCCCTACAGAATTCCAAATATCTTATTCCTTGATATGCTCAATATATTTTTTTTTCACAGAATGAAAGAAATGGTGGAATAAAAACATGGATGTAAAAATTAGTTGGCACGACGTGTTTCTTAAATAACCTTCAATGTACGTTCATAGTCGAAAGACTGGCAAAAAGCCAAAAAAGTTAGTGTGTGTGATCAAGTATACCAAAGACATTCAACATGATATCCAAAGTCGGCTGAGGAATATTAACCTCACTGGGCGGATAATACCTACGATAATTAATCGTCCACCAGCAGAGGTATATATCCAGTGATTGTAAAAAGGTAACTATCTAGTTTATGAAAAGAACGTTTAAACATTGATATAAACAATTCCTACTATATCAATATATCAGTTTATTCACGTTTCTCCCACAAGTGTGAAACAATGGATTGTCTTAGTGTTTATACAGTGATTAACATTGTTTATAATATCAAAGTATATTGAGACCTGTAAATGATGTAAATAATTTTAAAGTATAAATGTAACAATATGCTTTGCATCAAAATGTTTTTTAATTTAAAAATAAATGTACAAAAAATACAGACAATGACAACGATCGACTATTCGCACAGACCCTGGATCGTATAAGTTTACACTATGCACGAAACGCAAACGAACGAAAAACGCAAACGAACGAAAATCGCAAACGAAACGAACGGAAAACGAACAAACGCTTCACACGAATGACACGAAAAACGGACGATATACGAAACGAACGCACGATACACGAAACAAACGTAAGATACACGAAGCGAACGCACGATACACGAAGCAAACACACGATACACGAAACAAACGAACGATACACGAAACGAACGCACGATGCACGAAAGTATCGTGTTATTATTTGAATGACTTTTGTGCAAATTGATGTGATTAACTTCTGTATTTTGTAAGCAAGTTATTTATATAAATTATAAATTAGTCGGTAAAGTAATAGGATAATACAATTTATATTAAATAGTTTATATTACCAATGTGTTTAAAATTATATGTATGATTACATTTTAAATCTCATATATTTGACTTCCAAATATGACTTTCTATTTATATAATTAAACAAAATTTATATTTATTTAATTATATAATCATACAGCATTAATATTTATAATTATTTGGATTCTGAATTGACAATTCCAACCCGACATAGGTGTATCAGTTATTTTCTCGGTTAAGCTGTCCGAGAGGCGTGTGGGTTCAAAAGGTCATATAATTGTTAATTAGAATGAAATTACAAATGTAAGAGTTGACATTTCACACCTGCAGTGCATGTATTTCCCAAGTGAAACTGCCAGAGGCGTTTGGATACATACATGTAGATGATTTCTTGTTTTTTGTCCTAGAGTAAATTATAGAAAAAATGCATTTATTAAATATGTTTTTCCTTTATTGTACAAAATTACTGGTACATGTAAATAAAGGAAATACATGTTTGTATATGTAAAATTTTGTTTACACTTTAATTATTTTTTTTTAATAATAGTAAGATTGAAATTGTAGTAATTATTTTAAACTGGAAATCGTAGCGTGCGTTCGTTTCGTGTATCGTGCATCTTTCATTTCGTGTATCGTTCGTTTCGTGTATGGTTCGTTCGTATTTCGTTTCGTGTATTAGTCTAATTAATGTGGCGAACGATACACGAAACGAAAGAATAAATTACACGGACGAAACGCAAACGAACGGAAAACTAAAAACGAACGAACGATACACGCAAACGAAACGAACGAAAAACGCAAACGATACGAAATATCTGTTAAGCTAAGCGATCCAGGGTCTGTAAGATGAGCAGCAGTTCTAACACTGGTATCACCGAAGATGTATGGTTCAACACACTGAAAGACAGAGTGGAGACTGTCATCAACACGACAGCTTTCGCCGGTTATGTTACAGTCGTAAGAAATAGAACCACTTCGACACCGAGCGCTCACGTACCAACAATCATATAGAGGGATGGTACAGCAAGTTAAGGAAGCACCTCAATCACGCACACCCCAACATCTTCGTCCTAATTGAACTTCTCCAGCAAACACAAACTAACACAACAGCAAACCAGATCCAGATATCGACAGGAGGCACGAGCGACCCAGGTTTAAGAAATACAGAAACATCGACACCAGGCTATCAACACTCAAACATCGATTCTTGCAAGCAGAACTTACAGTCCAAAACCACACCGACCAAGGCACTTTCCTTCTCATCATGGAAATTTGACAGTAATGCAATTGACTTTTATAATTATTTATATTGTGATCTTAATTTATTTGTGACATTAATGCTTATTAAATAGTCATTGTACCCATTTATTATTTTAGTTGTGCATTACATTAGTTCAATGCGTATGAATAATAGCAATGCTTATTTGTTTGTGTATAATACTTGTATTGCATATTTGTAGCATCAAGCTTAACTGTTCTTATTAAATTTATTGTACTCACATTTATTTACATATCACATTTATTATTCTAATCTTTGATTACATTAGTTTAATTTGAATTAATAATATCTATATAATCAGTGTACCGGTATATTTATTAGTGAAATGCGATATATTACTTTTTTATATGAATAGTTCCTTTATGGTTATTCATTTATTTAACATAATAGTGCCTTTTAATGAAATATGATATATAATATTTTCTTCCGTTTTCAAACATCAGTTTTATTTATACTGGATTCAATGTAAGCTTAATTACATGTAAATTTCTTTAATCCCTTTTATACATTATTCACGTGGTGTCTTCCTGGTTCGCATAGACTTAATTACGTATAGACGGTTTTTTCAAATTATTCCCCTTAGTACTGCACGCCGCCGCTAGGTGACATAATTGTTCCGTCCGCTATTAAGGTAGTGAAATGCAGAAAAACACGCAGAAACAACAAGCATTACATACTCGCAGCAGTTTACGATTTTTTAAGGAAAACGTTTGTTTGTTTCCTAATCTTAATACAAGATACAATGTATGATCCACACTACATACAAGTGTTTGTTTGTATTGAAATTGTGTGTTCGTTGACATAAATAATCGCGTCACACATTGCCCACCCATCCCCCCTCCCCCTCCATCCTCCCAAAAAAATAGGTAAAATCAATAATGTCTATATATTTATGACAAATTATTCCAAGTGGTTATTTAATACGATTATACACTTCATACAGAATATCTGTTAAATTACGTTTATTTAGTAAAATCATTAAACGCACAGGTCTACATATATATACACAAACAAAAACAACAATCGATGTTTTATTTACAACTATGACAGGGTATTCCTTACAAAATCTATTTATACACATGTAATCATGAAATATCTTTGTAAAAACAATCTTAGAAACTGCAACTTTGTTCTAAAATTACTGACAATTAATAGAAAGGCAATGCAATACACATATTTAAAAAAAAAACATATGGGTGAAATCAGAATTATAATACACACTACCCCCGCCCCTTGTTTTATTTTAGGGATTTACTCTAATGTGTTACTCGTCGTCTCATCATCAATGGTGACTGCTCGACTGTTCGTATAGGTTCACACGGCAACCAAACTACCAAGCCTTAAAGCTTTCCAGCAAGAACTGGTATCCATGAATTATCTATTCTACTGGCTAAGCCTTTTGAAATTACAAATATACGTGCTAAATCATTAAACAATAAATTTACTTTTAGTTTCATTAACATAAGAAGCAACTGATCGGCGACATCGAGTTGGAAATATAATGTATTTTCTATCTTCATTAGTTCAACCAAAGCAACAAAATACCTATTTCGTTACCCCGGTATACAACAGAGTGGCATTCTAGTCACTATACTGAGATTTGTCGACATCGTACCGGTTTCAGTCATAATTTAAACACCCTTTTCGTCCATGCAAAGTATCATTGTCTGTGTAAGCGTAGTCCGGTTGTTAGTCCATGATTTCGCGTATGTGTGATCATCTTTTCCAAAAAAGTCTGAATATTTGTTTTGTGTCCCGGCGCTAACATTTGACGGTTCAAGAACATTAAACTCACAGATAGCTTATGGGAGGTGTTTCGTTTTACGTCCTGAAAATGTAGAAACAGGATCACCGGAATATATCCCCGCATCGCTTTCTTCCCGGCTCTATTAGTTTCTCGTTTTTTACTTTCGGGTTCATGTCTAATAAGTTTTCGCCGGCCAGGGGTTGTCTTTTTGTTTCATACCCCAGCTTAAGTTGTGGAATTTGGTTTCTTTCTGTCAGCTCTCCGTCCAAAAAATGTTCCGAACAAACAAATACCTACTTAGGGAGGTTTTTTTTTATTTAAAGCTCTTGCCCACTGTAATCGTATTGTCTCATTAGAGGGCATCGTATGTAGTCTATGTGGAATCATACAAGAACAGTCATCATGTTTTTGTTGATGTAATTCAGAAAAAGTTTGTTTCCATTCATTTAATTTACGGCGATTATTTGAACAACCGTTGACGGCACACGAATTTCCACCACCTTTTTTAAATTTTACTTCACTTGCCATAATATAAAAAACAAGAAATAATACCCAAGACAATCGATGTGAAAATAAAAGACAGCTAATGTTTACTATAGATTATTGGTGCACGTGTGTTATCTTTCACGACCGTTATGTCCGACGCAGCACGTGACCTCTTAATGGCACCGCCAATGGTTTTGAGATAAGCTGGTAATAAACCCGTCTATAGGTTAAACACTAGTTTTCCATGTTTTATGAACTTTAAAGCTTAAGGCGCAGCCGAGTGCTTTAGCGTTCATAAAACATGGAAAACTAGTGTTTCACCAATTTAGAACATAATCACATATTCGAGAAAAATAAAAGAAACAATAATTAGCAATAATTAGTCAAATAATGAACTTAGAGTATCTGTACAGAGAAAAATGTATTCACTTAAAAATTCCAAACAAATAAAATGAAAATGCACCCTTAAGACATTTCTTTTTAATGTGCTCATGATTAAAACTGTTTCTTAAATAAGTGAACCATGTGTTAAAAATGCTCACCCTCATACTAGTAATTATCTATAGGTTATAGTTAGAAAGATCGATGGAAATGTTCCTTGCTTTATTTAATCTTTTTTCTGAAGAAAACCAAGATTGTCATTCAGAAGATTTAGATTTAATTCAGACTGAGCAACTAATTTTCAGTAACAAACCCGCAAGTAGTAGTAATAAAAGATTTCCAGATGCTGTATCTACCACAGAATTTGAAAAACGGATTAGTGACCGAATTCCAATTTTTTTTTTATATTTATGTTTGAAATCGTTTACATTTTGTTCCATTACTGTCATATATTTATTTTATTTTTGTACCAAAAATAGATGCATGTTTTCCATAAACGATATCAATATATTGAAAATGTGAAATTTCAGTTATATACAGTCCGACAAAGGTTAAATACCACCTGACTTGTTTCAATAATATATTTTCTAATAATGAACTTATTTCAAATCGGTTTGCTATTTTCGCTACCAGTACACACATACTTACTTATCTGTGAAACAGGTTATTGATCGATTTTTATTTATGTGTATATGACAGGGTGCGCAAAGTGCCACGTGTAGAGTTTTAGGTTTCCTTTTTGTATTGGTTTTGTATGGTGCAGCGAAAATTAACCATACCAGAAAGGTGGCAAGCTGTTGGCATGCATAACGGTGGTTTTAGCCATAGAAGGGTGGCAGGCCGCTGCAGGGTTAACCATTCGAACATCGTACGACTAATGCAGCGTTTTCGTCAAACGGGTAATGTTACTGACCGTCCACGTGCAGGTAGACCTCGCTAAACAACGCCGAGAGAGGACAGTTCAGTACAGCTGGTGCACTTTGTGGTAATTTAGCGTTTGGAGGCCGCATTATCACACGCACTGTAATCAGACGCCATGCTCGATTTGACTTGTCACATGATCATTTGGGATGGACTATTCGCACATGGAAACGGGTCCACTGGTCTGATGAAAGTCGTTTTATGCTACGCCCTACCGACGGTCGTGCAATGGTTTGGCGCCAACGAAACACTTCATTTCAGGACAACCACATTTTGGGCACAACTGCTCTTGAGGGTGGGGGTGTAACTGTCCGGGCTTGTTTTTCCTTTGACTGTAAGTTGGATTTGTACGTACTTGATGGTAATCTGACAGGCCAAAAATACCGTGACAATGTGTTCGCTCCACGCGTAGTCCCCCATTTCGACAATCATGCGTTGGCTGACAGGCCAATGTTGATGGACGACAACGCTAGGCCACATAGAGCCCGAATTGTACAATATTGCTTACAGCAAGAGGCTGTTCAGACAATTATATTGCCTGCGATGTCGGCAGACATGAACTCTATAGAGCATGTATGGGACATTATTGGCCTAAAAATTTACCAACGCAATCCAAAATGTCAAAATATTGACGAATTAAGAACTGCTATCTTACAGGAGTGGCAACAGTTCCCCGAAGAACGGCTTAGGCGTCTTGTGCGAAGCATGACGAGGCGTGTTACAAAACTTCACAATAAACGCGGTGGATATACTAGTTATTGATTTGTATGCCTTACACATTCGCACAATAGATGCATTTAAAAGTTCTTAAAATCTGAAGACTCTGCATTTTAATGCAATGTTAAAAACTTCCATCAAAGACAAACTGGTTTTACGTTTTTCCAGCGCCTGTTTTGAACCCCATATTTGCCACGTCATAGTCACGTCTTTCAGGATGATAAATACTTCGTAGATTGGTAATTTTAGAGCCCTTGGTGTATTCTTTTTAGAAGTGTAAGAAAAATGGTGATATCTATTTCATTGTTTTAACAGTATTGATGTAAAAAAAATATATCGATAAAAACATAGGGTGGTGCTTAGCTTTTGTCGGAGTGTAGCTTTTGCAGAAAATGGTTGTCTATGTTTGATAATTTATTGTAATCCAGGAAGATTTTCATTGTTCTCTAATCATACTTAGTGTGACCTTTATTGGGTCATTCTATACCTAATAAGAGATCGTGACATTTTATAAGATATAGAAAACCATGTTTTATGAAAATAAGAGTATAAAATCCAAGCTTCAGATTAATCGAGGAGAGTGATTATGCTCTTAAGGTATATTACTCTTTTTTATTCAACTGGTTGGGCGTGGCTTAACACGGGTTGACGGATTACAGGAAAGTCCATGTATTTAGGAGGGCCAGGTTACCTGATCAATTTCATTTATACAGCTATATTCAATCGTGGGTATATGATCTAATCTGTGTATTGAAATTACACCCTTGTGCGTTCTATTCTTTGTGTATGAATTGATTTAGGTGACACTGCTGAATACAGTTCAATAATGTCAATAACGGGAACTGCCCTGTACATACACAAAATAAAATCGAATACTCTCATGTAAATTTAAAGGTCAACTCCGCTCGACGAGTTAAATAGAGTAATAAACATTGAAGAAATTGTTGTTTTAACAATTGTGTATAGGATATTCAATGCCTGGTCATAATATATGAAAAGGAATCCCTCGAGGCGAAGCCAAGCTGCATTCTTTTTCATATACGAATGATCAGGTATTGTATAATCAATTTAGCCCATATTTTCTTTATTGAATGTCATGATTACCAATTACTACTAATCTAGGCAGTCTAAGCCAGATTAGTTTGAATGAGTATCAGCTCAAAAGCATTTCCTTTAATTACAACATATGTGGTATATGAAAACTATTCAATAACACAAGACAAAGAAAGTTGGGCTAAAGTCTGTTCTATATTGGGCTAACATACATTGGTAGATATTTGCTTTTATGAAAAACCTATCAAAGGCACCAAAAAAAAACAAGATGAACTGTGAGCTAATGCTCACATGTTCGGCAAACAGGAAGTAGGAATCTTACGAATCAAAAAACGCGTCCCACGATATGGGGTACCTATATGAAGCTTGTGACGAAATATCAGATTTCTGCCATCAATAGTTGTTGAGAGAAATGCGACGAAAAACATCTTGGGACGAACGGACGGACAGAAGGACGGACAGAGGTAAAACAGTATACCCCCTCCCCATCCGGGGAGCGGGGGTATAATTACAATAAGGCGGATATATTGTTTTACTTACCTGCATGTTTACCAGTAATTAACATGCGTATTCGCTTGTCTGAATTAACATATCTGTAAGATCTAATCACTCACTAAGTTCCTCGGAAGAATTGACCTATGACTTACATGTACGTTTGGTCATACTGTCTGTACCCGATGGATATCATTCATAATATGGTTAACATTTTTGAGATACTAGCATCCAGTTTTATTATTGAAACTTTATAGTGTTTTATTATCTTGTATCCTAAATAGAATAAGAAATATTTTAACTAGCACGTGTATTTTATTATGCATCACCAGACAACTATCTATAGATATAAGACAAAGAACTTCCGAGATTCCGCCTAATTTATACTTTATTTAATCCGCCCCATTATATACTGTTCATCTGTACCATTGATACGTTTTTTGCCGCGCCATTGAGTTGTGAATTCACCCCAATGTCAATCTACGCTTTATTGATCACATATATTTCACCTGAATGTTAACTGTAATGTTACAAGTAAATAAAAAAAAATATCTCTATGACCAAGAACTTAAGATATATTAAAATTAGAAACATTTGCACTGAAGCTTAGTAAATATCTGATTAACTTTATATTGACATGAATAAAATTGGAGAATTATTATAGTATAATATGCTGAACTTTAATATTATAGTAAACGTTTTATCTTTCTTACAACTTTTGATTTTCTATTAAATATATATAAAGATTTATTTTGCTTACAAAGTGTTGACGTTTCTCCAACTTTTGTTTCTACCAGTATACAAAAAAACAATTAAAAGTGGGAGAAATGTGAACTCTCTAAACAGAAAAAAGATCATGACATATGGCGTTGGAAATCTAGGTCCTTGCTTCGGACATGCACAAAAATGTGGTGGGTTAATGGGTTAAACCGGTTAATAAGATTCCTAATCCCACTCTAGAAAACTGGATATCAAACGTAAAATGTTCGATTTAGTGTGTACAGTAACTTAGTAATATCACCGACCTAATATTGGATGTATTGTTATAAATTAAAGCAAAACAGTAATTGCTTCATTACATTTAATTGCGTGTTGAACAAGGAAGAGGGAAACTATATGACAAAAGCATAACACTGTCTTTCAAATAAGCTCTTATATAAACAGGAAGAAGTAAGATGAAAAGCCAAAAAAATTTAAATTAAAAAAAAAAATGAAGTAAATTAATTTTTTTTTAAATAGCACACTGTCGGAACAGTTCCGAAATCATATAGAGAAAATGTAAAAAGAGGCAGGGATCAGTTTTCTCCTTAAATATGCTAAATGTGTTATCATAGGTGGTTTGATGTCCAGTACAATATCTGTGAATAAACAATGCTTCATTTGTTAGTTTCCTTACATACATATGTATATATATACGTCTGAAAATTAAACCAAACAGTGTTAGAATTAGATTTTGAAATTGTCAATTTTTTGTTCTTCCCTCGACGGGATTTGAACTCACACCATTGATACACGGCAGCACCATTAGCGTAGCCTTACGCACAGCGCCCTAGACCACTCGATTACATCCACTCCTTAAGAAAAAAGAGCTTCAATAGTCGTAGTGCTACCTTGTCTCGTAAGGATTTTAATCTAGGGATAGACGTAAGACATGTATATAAGCGTGTATATTTATATATATATATACATTTGTAGTGAAATTAATCGCCAACTGTGTTCATTGCGATATCTGTCAATTGGTCAATACCAAAAGATTGATTGGTAGAGAGTTCTGCTAACCTACAAGGAAGATACTGAACAAAGCCTTCCGAGTGGTTAAGTTGAAGTCATCACTTCGAATGCTTTACGGTCACCAGTATGACTTGGTTAACCGCTACTGAATATCTTTGTCACAAATGAACACCCATATATGCTCGTAATCACAATATGTTCCTTTTCTCATTCATGACATATCACCGGGTTTGTAACAAGAGCAACACGTCAGGTGCCACTAGTGGAGCAGGACCTGTCTACTATCTCTGACTGAGTACCTAAGTGTACGTTCCGTTTTAGTGGGGTTTTTGTTGGTCCACGGTTAATTTTCGTTATTGTATTTTGTAGATTATGTTTGTCGTTGTGTTGCATTTTTTATTGTTGCTATGTTATTGTCTTCCCTTCATCGATTGACGGCTTCGTATTCCCCTTTTGGTATCTTCACACGCCTTTTCCATTTGTTGTAATTGCAATCTTGCCCTTTCTGCATTCATGGCTTATCGCCTGGTTTGTAACAACAGTAGCATAACGGTGCTATTAGAGGAACATGAACTGCTACCCTTCCGAGGCACATGTGTTCACCCCCAGTTTTAAATGTGTTTTATGTTGCTCAATTTTAGTTTTCTGTATATTACTTTCCAGATCATTGTTTAGTCCATTAGCTCTGAAATGAAATATCGTATCAACTGAGAGATGTATACTGCATATACAGGTGCTACTGGAATGTTGATACATACATATGGAAAGTTCACAAAGGGAGAATTAGATGTAGGATAGGAACGTATTAAACACATCAGATATCTATATTTTTATTATCATAGCAATTCAAAGATACTATATCACTTTGCTTGCCTTGGGAGTTCTTTTATAATATATGGGAAAACTTAAGTATTTCCCTGATGTATTATTTGATAATATCCTTAGTTGTAATACAACTATGCAAAATATTCCATTTGAGTGTGAACCCTAACTATCTAGCGTGTTATTAATAACTAGGGGCGTTTTATCAAAGTCTTCCTTGTTTAACACTGAATGCGTCGTACAAATGGCGAAAAAGATGTGGGCATCTTTTATTTTATATTTTACTCTCTTCTCGTGGATTTCTGCAGATGCAAGTAAGTTTTATATTTTACTTCTCTTCCTTCAACTTATCTAACATATTTTTAATATATCTATTTATATATATATATTGCCAATTCCCCAATTGTTACACCTTAGTGGGGGGAGGGTCATTTCTAAAAATATCAATATTGAACAGATTATACCCGAAGAAATGTACAACAGGTCAGGTGAGCAGGAAAATACCCCCTCCTCTGGACAAAAGATATGTAAAAAAAATAAAATTGTGTTTCTTTATGGTAATTAAGTGAAACGCCCATGCATGGAGAAAGCGAAAAAATGAGTGACCAAAGATAAACACCCAAATATATTGCAAAAAGGATTTCTCTTGCTTGTTTTCCTTTTTAGTTTTTGTTCTTGTGTTTTTTTAATATATCAAGTTATTTTACTAAGCATAATATTTAATTAAACAGACATATTCTACTAGCATATATATCTTGAATAAAACTAATTGGTGCATTAGGCGTAGTATTTCATCTGAAATAGGGTATATATATACGGATATTTCGCTTGACCGACACGCTTCTTCAGCGTCTGTAACCTGATTTGAAAAATCAAGTTATGCGAAATATCCGTCAATTTGATTATAATTATAGTCTTTTTGTAGACTTATAGTTATTTTTTGTTATATTTTAACATCTTTTTTGATGTTGTTGTGCTACATTTTAGACGTTTTTCTATTATCTTTGTTTATTTGCACAGAATCGTTAATATTTGTTTCAGATCCGACATCCCGTAGGTTCTATACGTTGGCTACTTTTTCAGACATTGATATATATATATATATATATATATATATATCTAATGATAGACAAACAAATAGTCGGCCATGACCACATAGGTGTATACGTACAGTTGTTTTTTTTTCGTTATTTTTTTTTTATTTTCGGTCCATACCCTTTTTACGATTTTTGTCTCTTTTCCATTTTTTTGCAAGTGTATTTGTTATTCGTTTGTTTGTTTATGTCTGATTACTTTTGCTTGTACTTTTTGTTTTGGTTTGAGTTCGATTTCTCCTATGTTTTCTTTTAATTTATGTTTTATGCTTGTTTGTTTTGTTTTGTTTTGTTTTGTTTTGTTTTTTTGTTTTTTGTTTTTTTAATGTTTTTGTTTTTGTTTTGTTTGTTTATTGTTTGGGCTTTTTATTGTTTATTTGGGTTTTTTATATTTTGTCTGTTTTGTTTTTGTTTTTGTTTTGTTTGTTTCTTTGTTTTTGTTGTTGCTTTTGTATTTTCCCGATTCAAATTTAGAAAACAAACACAATATATAGACAATAACAGTGCATTGACTTGACATAAAATCGAAATACGGAAGAGGCGTAGAATCGGGGAAAATGCGAGGGTTTCCCGAGCATTTTCCAAGATTCGTGCCGAATACGTATATCGAATTTTATGTCAAGCTAATGCACTGTTATTGTCTTTATATTGCAATCATTAGTGACATTAATGGATATTACTACCAATATTCAAATTATTAAAAAATTTAGTTATCCCCAAGAGGCCCCAACTAATTTCTAAATGTTATAAACGGTCACTGACCGTTTATCACTTGTAAATATACTGTCAACGCATTTTGATTGCTCAAATAGAACGATTGTAGTATAAAGAGTGTTTATGGTATTTGTACGTGACCCATTATCCTATATACCAGGAAGTAAGTATTGAATGGCCACTATCTTCATCAAGAACTGTATAAAATACCTGCCTTTTGGTATGTATATTAAATATATTAAATCGTTTTTTGTTCACAGATCAACGATCGTTATTGATGTATGCAATACATATATTACAACAGGTATTTGCTTAAGCGACATACAAGTCAAGTTAATACACTGAATGGAAATAATATGATATATTTCAATGATTTTTAATTCGTAAGAAACAATGGGCCTCTGTGACCGTTATCGCACGGTAGTTAGATTTACAACTACCTATGCAATCATTGCCTACCACCACTGATGTTGAGAGTTCAAATTTTGATCAGGGCAAGGAGTACAACATTATGTGATAAAGTTTGTCAGTGACTTGCGAAAGGTCGGTGGTTTTCTCAGGGTTCTCCGGTTTCATCCACAAGTGAAACAGACCACTACGATATAGCCACATTCAACAATAGTTTAGCTATATCGTGGCAGTCAGTTTTATTGGTGCATGTTAAACTCCATTGTATATCTCCTTTGATTCATCCATTGTTAACCTTGCTCTGAATACAATGTCTGCAAATAGTGATGTAAATCAATCAATTAATCGATTAACCGATAAATTGCACGAAATCACAAAAAATATGAAAACATGTGCTGGTAGATAATGCATTGCTCGTATCGTCAATGTAGATTGTCAAATAACGTTAATTTATCCTGCTTAGGCCCTATGGTTTTATTGCTCCCAAAACTTTAAATTATTTGGCTTTCCATTTTTTTTTATTTTGAGCGTACCTGATGAGGTTGTTTTATAAACGCGTCGTCCGCACAAATTTTGATATCTACCTTTTATGACGTGTTCGATACCTCTGCGGGTCGACTATTAGTCCTCAAGGGTATCATCTGCACAGTGGTCAGTGCTTCGGAAAATGACATTAATTAGTATTATATTTATTAATGAAATTTACAGCTTATGAATAATATAGTTATTATTAAAACTAATGTTATCCTTCCTCATAAATTGCCTTAGCCGATTATTCTACCATGCTTAAGCTCTTTGGTTTAGATGCTCACAAAAGTTTCAATTATTTTGCTTTCCGATCTTCTGATCTTGAGCATGCCTGATGATGGTTATCCCAGATACGCGTCGCGCGCACTAAATTGGATATATGTATCTACGTTTTTATTGATTAAGTGTATCTTTCCTGAAGGATGGGAATGTGAGATATTTAGTTAGGTCACATGACATTTGATATATCTTGCATATAATACGATAAAAGTTTAATTAACTTTCAATAAAATAGCAGTTTATGTGCATGACAAACATCACATATGTCGTATAGCGGGTATTGAACTACAATGGCAGCCACTTCTTAAGCTGGGACATGATGTAATTTTACCGTTGAAACAATGTTGATGCAACGCCACCATGTCATTTCAACGATATGTTAATGTTGAAATAATTTTGTGTCTCCAGGGTTGCTGTGTAACCGAGTGAGCAATGCGATGCATATATCATTCCATGTGATGTTATTTATAATAGGAATCGAGAGCATTTACATATAAGTTTGTTTTTATATTAAGTGTGTATACGTATTACTAACGACCGCAATTCGCATTCTCTTTCCAGGCACGCGCTTCAAAGTGATATCTGATGGAGATCTCGCCTTTTTTAATTGTACGTCTTCCGAATATGCAGCAACGATCAAAATTGTCACCGTCGATTTCAACTCGACTGTCTGCAATAACAGTGATGAGGATATTCTAAAAGAGGTTTCCAATTTATGCCATAATAAAGTTAAGTGTGAGTTTGAATTGGCAGATTTGATTAAAGATCATAACTCAACATGCTCATCAAGCGAATATACAGCTCGGCTTGGAATAACGTATCAATGTTCACGTTAGTATATCAATACTTCATTAAAAGGGATGGTTTTGGTCCATACAACAAGTTTACCCGCGCCATTTTATTTTATCTACGTGCCTGTACAAAGCCAATACAGGAAGCGTCGTGCATAGGTGAACTTCGCCTTTATCCCAGTTCTTATTGATCATGCACATAAACGTTATATTTTAAGACACTTCACTTCACGATATATATATATATATCTCCAATGTCCGTGAAGTGAAGTGTCTTAAAATATGAATATATTATATGTCTAATTCGTCTCCGAAATTTTATTCTTATATTCGCCTTCTACAATAATTTATTGTATTTTATTGGAACCTTACAACCAAGCGAAGATCTTGTCAAGCAAAGTGCCGAAAAACAAACAATTCTTACAGGAACTGATTACCTATCCATAGCACCGGAGATCACATTCGGTTCTTAGCGGTTTTTCCTCGGATTTTTTGCCATTGAAATTGCTGTCTTTCTTCAATTTACCGCTTTTGTCCTAAATATTGGATGCAAGTTTAGTAAACACATAAAAACATACCTGCAGTGTAATGTACATAGCTGTAAGATAATACGGAAGAAATCCATTAAGTATTGACACAAGTTTGAAATATAAAAATGTGTAGACAATTGTCACAAATGTTTAACAAAATTCAAAATACCAACATTTTTGGCACAAATACCCACGTAATGTCATTCATGTTGAAATTTTTTTTTTAAAGATTTGCACCTTATCGTAATTATACCGTATAGGTAGTGTAATGATCAGCGTGCTTGGCTTGAGTGTGATATATCGTGGGTCCAGGGGTCTATGAGGTCAAACAGAGATTATAAAATTGATTGATAGTTTCTGCTTCTGTGCTAACACACAACATTAAGTAGTTAAAGCAAAGACTGTTTGGTTCGCAACTAGGATAATGTTTCTAAAATGAGCGACATTTCTAACCACAGACTCTTGTTTCACCGAGCTATCACTATAAATATCTAAGCGTGCTGGTCTAGTACAAAGCCAACATTATTATAATCTCATCGAATATAAATTGTTGTCGCCATGATATAGCTGAAATATTCCTCACTTGGCGTTAAACAGCAATCGCTCACGCAGAGTAATGTTTTTGTTTTTTTTTCATTTTCAGATCCATTCACAATGCAATATTTAGAAGGAGATAGAGCCATGTTGACTTGTACAGGTGAATATAACGAAACCATACAAATATCCTCTGTTCTTTATAACTACAGCACGTGTAGTCATGGTGATAAATATGGCATCCAAAATTTGTGCGATGGTCAAAGAGCATGCAGTTTTAATGTAACCAATACCAACATTGGAAGCGCATGTGGGGCTGATGGGAAGGCGTCATTACAAGTTTCGTATAATTGTAAACGTAAGTTATATTTCATATAAATATTAATACATTTTAGCCTGCAATTTTGTGATTTTGAGTTAAATAAACCTTGTAAGGTATCTCTGATACCCGAGGATAAAAATGAACAGCAAAGCACTATCACCTCACATCACTTAAAATATAGATATTCTTGTAACTTAGTTTGGATTATTTGTGTTTAATCCTGTCACGGACGCGAAACGAATTCAGAACTTTAGAGGTGAATAGACACTTATTGCAAACGTAGATATCAATATAATTACCATAAGATCGCGGCCATAAGGAATATGTTCATTTTTTGAACAGGTTATATGACATAACTTGGTTTGGGGCATGCTACGATCAATAAACCTCCAACTTGGCGGTATATGAAAAGCGTAAACTGTTCCAAAACAGGTTGTACATTTAAGCATTGAACATGTTTCTTATAATTTTATTTTTACAGAACAAAAATAATGGTTCTTCGATTTTAATTACGATTATTTCATGTGACTAATTGAAATAGTCGTTGGCGAATGAATATGTTGGCAACGTCACGATACCAAACCAGTTTATCAAGCATAACCAATGTTGCTCCAGGTGGATCAGCCAATCAGATTGCAGTATGCTCATGAAGTTCAACTATACATGCATAATCCAAAACAAATACTCATTTCACCAGGATTTCTTTTCGTCTTAACATGTATCGCATCAATTGTAATTTATTTTGTATATTGTACTTTTTTCATATTTTATATTACATAGATGGCATTTATTTTAAATGTGACAGTGCTTTTCATTTTATTATGCACATGTTTTGTTTATTGTTTATATATGGTCATTCTTATGTCAGATTTAAAATTCACTAAAGATTGTGCTATAATTGTTTGCTTCTTTACGACTCTAAATACAGCTTATTGTATTGTAGGAAATGGAGGTTGGTCAAATTGGAATAAGAATTCAACTTGTAGTGTTAGTTGTGGTGGAGGTATACAATTGTATACAAGAAGTTGTACAAATCCTTCACCAAATGATATTGGGATGTCTTGTGTTGGAGACTCGTACTATGAGGAAGTCTGCAAGGAAGACAATTGTGTTTGTGAGTTCATCATCAAAAAAGAAACAAAATGCAATATAATTTTAAACTAAAATAAAACAAAAAGTCAACCGTTTGCTTATTGACAATGGTCAGTGTAGGCGTTAAATATATACTAACAATATGTGTCGCAATACGACAGCTTGAGTGCCAATTTCTATGATGTGTTAATTAACGTTCCTAATGGTTGTAATTTATAGCAGAGTTTCTATTGGTTCCGCTATATTGATGATGTCCTTTCACTAAATAATTGTTGATCATTATTTGTCTTTTTTTTCGTTTTCTTTTTGGTCATTGTATTGACTGTCCTTCGAATTACGACCTTCAATCTATTTATACCGTATGTCCATGCTTCAGCTGATATCAAACTTTCTTTCAATCAATAAAACCTGCATCTATACCCCCCACTCTTTTGAAATTCACAGAGGAATAAAATACTCTTTAGGAATACATCAGATCTTTCGATTTTTTTTTTCAATCACAACTAATTTTTATTGCACTAAATTGCTGTTAGCAATTCACTAGGTATACAGCTTTTACCTAGTATCCCTAGTTGTTAATCACTAAATAGCAAGGGATTTAATATTTAGTGAAGCTTATTTCAAAATAAATAATGTTGGTATACAACATTACATCTTAAATATAATTTATAATATATATTGTAATTATGAATATTTAATAAATCTATTATGATTGTCTATGGTGATTTCACATGCTTTTTGTTTAGACCATATCCGGATTTTTGACACTTTCGATTATTAAACTTTCGAAAACCAGCTTTGTACTCATACTGTAATATCGTTCAGTCAGAAAAAAAATTGATAAAGTGCAGGTGTAATCTAGCCGATATGCAGTTTTTCTTGGTGGATGGAATTAGTGAAACAGCCATCGAACTTTGATGGATATAGTCTACTCGTAGAGAAAACATGACAGTAAATATAAATGGTGTTTCCTTTATTTTAAAACTGTTCTCCATCAGTTGTATTATATAGTCTGCATATTCTAACTAGAATGTTACACAAATAGAAGGACCAACATAATATTAATAATTAATGCATTCTACTTTTTGTGTTTTCTTCTCTTATAGATTCCGTATTTTCATGTTTCAATACTCAGTTGACTTGGACCTGTCCAGGCGGGTACTTACAAGTGGATATTGCCGACTGGGAATCGCATAGGGACTGCGATGATGTTTCAGGCACTGCAAGATATTTTGTAGCAACGCATTTGCAGAATACATGCAACAACAAAACAACCTGTGATTTTAATGTAACAGATTCAAGCTTTAATGTATCATGTAGTACATGCACAGGACTTGATTATCGTTACAAATGTATCAGTAAGTCATTTGTTTTACGTTCATTGTAAAGTATGTTCTCATTAATTTAATAAGAATATGATATGTGTACTAGATTATGAACTGTGTATTATGAGAGGTGTATTATACGAATATAAGGGGGAGCTGTGTACTAGTACAGTGTTTTTGTAGTAACATAATTACTTAGTTCTAGTGACGAATATTGCCCCTGTGGTAGGATGGATAATAGGCATTATCATATATTTACTCTAGATATGTTTAATTTTGCATGTTTCATAAATTCGAAATGCAACAAGTCATGTCTCCAGGGGATGTAATAACCTGATCCGTATTACATAGCGTGTAATATGGATTTTTCAAAATCGCGAACGAAAATTTTTAATCAGATCGATTATTTAGTATTCATAATTATAACGTCTGTTTTTCTTTTTTTTTTTGGAAACAAATCTTTCCTGTAATTCACGTTTTCTGATCCGATCCGTTTTCGTTATCAATATATCTTTGCTTACTTCCATTGTCTGCTACTGTCAAAATGGATAAGGGATAAAAGGTGGAAAATGTTCGTTATGCAACGAATGATGACACTACTGGCCTCATAAATCAAATTAAAAACAGAAACACATGTAGGGAACCTGAGTATGATTTAAAGTTAATCAAGAATTACTTCGCTTACATTTATGCATAATATGACATTATTGTATCATATACCATATCAAGATATAGTTTCTGAAAACGATCAGCCCTCACAAATATTGAAGTATATGATCAATAGGTTATGATATTGCATCTTTCATATCACATGCCATATCAAAGCCTTCGGCTAATATGGATGTCTCGGGTTGATACGACATGTAATATGAAAAATGTCATATAAAAATCAATGATTATTACAGGCTGTGTGTACTAGGGACTATGTACATGTGCAGTCACTACAATACAGAGAGAGAGAACAAAAATAGAAAAAGTTCTTGGTTTCGACCTCTTTCAGCGGCTGTCAAAGCATCATTCAAAAATAAAAACATGTTAATTAATATAATGGAATGATATGTTAAATAATGTTGAAATCATAACATCTTTACAAAATTGAATCATGTAGGCGGTCTAGCATTGTACCTCAGCATAGATGATTTGATTTGAATTGATTTGATTTTTGGTCCTTAACGCCACTTTCAACAATATTTCAGCTATATAATGGCGGCCAGTTTTATTGGTGGGAGAAGCCGGAGTACTCGGGGAGAACCATCGACCATGGTCAAGCATCTGGTAAACTTTATCACTTGCGGCTGAGAACTTCAGCATAGAGGGAGACCTATCCATAACAATCACCAGATAAAATGTAATGGTGTACTACATAAACACAAAAACAACAAAAACGGACGTCAATAGAAATGATAATAGTGAAGTGGTGTGTATCAAGCCCGGAAAGTGAGTGGCCATGTACACGTATGTTACGAAGAAGAGTTTGAACTTTGGTGAAATCAGGTGCTCCGGAAGGATAGGCAGTTCCTTTTCTACTTGTGGTACCCGTCATGTTACTCTAGTTACACATCCGGTGGTAAGGCATAAATGAGGAAAGAACCAGAAAGCGTTTGCGACAAGTGGAACATATACATGTGACTGTTAACCAAGGATGACGAGTGTTGAATTACCATCGGTGTCTACGATTTTGTCTATTTGATATCGAAATTGTTCTTATGGTATTGGCATATATTTTTTGTTCTCTGTTCTTTGTTTTCTTTTTATTTTTTATTTGATATGATTTTTTATTATTATTTTCTATTATTTTGTGCTTTTTGGGGGGTTTCGTTGTTTGTATTAATTATAAGAAGTTAAAATATATTATTTGTAAGCAATTAGTCTTCGGATTAAAGACGTGGGTATTGATACATCAAAGAGCCTTCGACCCCAATTATTCATCAACTTTCAAGTAAATTAATGGTCTTCCTTTATATGTATGTGTTGTTTTTCCTTACGAAGTAATTTCTTTACTCGAAAATCGATGCCAATTTCCTGACCCTGTATTGCACCTAGGTTCCGTTGGCAAAAAAATCTGTAATAAGTTAAGAAATCAATTGGACCATGTATTTGAAAGGGATTAAAACCTTAAATGAATCGTCAACAATCTTTAAAATACAAGCTTAGAAAGCTAAACGTCAGTCAAATCAATAATAAACCTATGTTTTTGTTTATGCTGTAGAGGCTCCTTGGAGCAGATGGGAACCATGGAGTAACTGTTCAGGCTCCTGTTTAACGGGTATACAGACAAGAACACGCTCGTGTAATAGCGGATTCGACACAGTCGAGTGCGAAGGACTATCAACCGAATCAAGAGATTGTAACGAAGAGGATTGTTCTTGTAAGTGTTGAGTGTAAATACATACTGCGCGAAAAATAGATGCAAAGACGGCTGTAAAATACAAATATCAAAAAATAGCCTAGGTAGTACTGAGGTTCGAATATAAACAATAAACCCAGAAAAACATGATGTGGTGAGCAGCTAACAATAAGTTAATATTTTAAAGCATTCTGGGGTTAAAGCTAATCTAAATTTAAAGCCGAAAATTCACAAAGTTTATACTAAGTAGGCCATACTGTTAATAGCCAATGGTTCCTTGAACAAGTTGAAAATGTAAATATTAAGTATTATATAAAACATTCCTCGCCTTGACAATGGTATGTTTATTATTTTAATTCTGCAAAATTCTTGACAAATTTTATTTGAAGAAGGTTATCAATGTTTAAATATAATACAAATAGCCTTATCATTACAAAATATATCAATAAAACATATCAACATAAAAATAAATGTCTACTTTTGACAGCCAGGTTTAAAAAAAGGAGATAATTGAAACGCAAATCGAACACATCCGTTTATCTTTTCGTGATCGGCAATCACCGGACCAAAATTTTTCTTCACGAGGTATAATGATCGGCAATCATCGGAACACAACAACCGAAAGTTAATTAGTCTCCACAACAATGGCGAGGACGAAAAACATGCACACGGATTTGCAGATTTCTAGTTGTTGGGAACATATTTCAACTTGAAACATGCATGAATAGGTAGTAATTGTACCACCATATTCTAAATGAATTTTCAGGGAAACATTTTCTTCACCCAAAACTGGTGCAATATTACTTTAAGTTAAATAAGACGAAGGTCATGCGAGCAAGAGAAGAAACTTTAAATAGACAACTAAAATTAACAAAAAGAACACAGAAAGCTAGGAGTGAACCAGATATAAGAATTTTAGACATAAATAATTGCTTAGATATCGGTTTCTATGGTAACAAAATATGCAAATGACAATAGTATGTATTATTTTTGAAATCATTAATAAACTTTGATTATATTGATAATAATATAATCAATGGATGCTTTTCTTAGTTATCGTCAAGACCAATTGAGATATTTCGTACGTTCTGGTAATTGGTTGTCATGGCAACAACATTCAACTGTTGGGTTCAAGAATGTTATTTTAATTTGTCTAGTAGTCACTTCTATAAAAACCGTAATACTATCTAATTATGACATGGGGCCAATTTTAGTAGTTAGTGAACCTGCCCCTTTAATCCAACAGTTTTCTGACAAATCCTTGTTCACCCTCCAGCTATTTGATCTAGTACTAATGATACACTGCAGAACCAATCGCTTAGCATTATGTCCAGGACCCTAGACCACTCGGCCACATTCCCTATGTACATGTGTATCTATATTTGTACATATTTGACGTGTATATTGCTTTATTATATTTTTGTTCTAGATTGTGGTGATCAGAAGTTTTATAATAGAAAAAATGCATCTTTACAACTAAAGACAGATTCCTCCAATGGTATGTAACTAGCATTGCTACAATGACCATGATATTGTGGTATCAAACCACTAATTCACCAAACAGAGCTTTGAACATATACGAAAGTATTCCCTTTTCAAGAAAAAGGTTCCTTTCACTTTGTAGTATTGTGAAAACTACTTAATGGAATGGGCTAATTAAAATTGATAATTGAAGTTAAATAAATAGGGATTATTTTGAGCCCCAAATTAGATGGATTTAGTTGTATTTTAATACATCTATGGAGGATTTGTTGCAAGACCTATAAATAATGAATTTCTTGGGGATGGCCGAGCTATTTTTAGAGTAGGTTTTGACCGTAGCTTAGCATTTCACTGCACAATTTTAAACATGCCCTGATATTTTGACAGAACATAGAGGAATCATGTACGCTTCAGAAAATATATGGTCTTGGAAAGGTTAAACTTAAGATAAAATGGCCAGGTAGGCTCGAAAAAATACACATTTAGTAGAAAATCTTAAAGCAATTAATTAGTGGTTTCACACCTTAAGGCCAAAAACATAAAAAATATCTTTTGTTGCTATCATGTTAACATTAGTCTAACAATGTTACAACAGACCCAGAGTGAGATTTTTCATATAAAAATGTTACAAAATGCATAGTGGTGTCAGATTACATGGTCAAAATGCATGTTATGTAATATTTTGGAATATTGCCCCTAAACACTGGATATACATGGACACAGGGTATTGCAACTCGTTTTATTTTTTGTTTATGACTTTATAATTATTGGGAATATGTTATTGTATGTTTTTTTGTAGTAGAAGGGCATATAATATTGAAAATATGGTTGATATTAAGAATATAAAAAAATTCAACATGCGGCAGTTTGTCGACTTTAAATATAGAATATGGTGATATCATGATTCGATTGTTTTCAATCCTACACATTTTTCTTGGTAAATTTTGATAGTTTCAGTTAGAATACATGTACAATGTCCTAATAAAATAATATAAGGCTATAGAAAGCAGTTTTAATTGAAAATATGTAGTAAAAACCTGGTAATTTAAGTGATCCCAGAAAAAAATATTTTTACTGCTTAGCATTTTCTGTTAATCTTTCAAATTGTCAGTTTGGATTTCATGTTTTAGAGTATTATTTGGCTGTAACAGTACATTTGAACATCCAGCTTACTTAAACAGCAGATAAAATGATGTGGAAGCATATATTTATTGATTTTTGGGGAAAATTATAGTTGTTCATCATCAAAAATTCTAAGACTTGAATATCAATAAATCATATTTTTTGCAAATTCGATGGAATTAGACGGAATTTCAACTAAACATCTATGTACAAAAACTTATTTTATATCTTAAACAACATAATTTATGGGGTAAAAGCATGAATTAACAAAATTAAGAATGATATGAACTCATTTTATGGGACGGAAAAAGGGGGGGGGCTAAGTGCAAATATTTCATAGTATTTAACTATTAAATATACAATATATACGAGAATATGTAAGTTTTGGTATATAACACAATCTGAACTCAACAGCTGTAAATGGAGATATTTTCATTAAAAATATTCATGGGGGTTCCTTTGCATTTGAACACTTAACCTGCAAAAATAAGACAGCCACATACCTCAGGAGTTTATTTTGAGTTGATATTGCCTAAGGAAGAGAAATTAGGCCAACAAATGGTTATGGAAACAATTTTGTTTTTGCTCTTTAGGTGTCAAACCACTAATTCACCAAACAGAGCTTTGAATATATACAAAAGTAGTCCATTTTCAAGAAAAAGGTTCCTTTCACTTTGTAGTATTGTGAAAACTACTTAATGGAATGGACTAATTAAAATTGATAATTGAAGTTAAATACATAGGGAATATTTTGAGCCCAAATTTGATGGACTTGGTTGTATTTTAATACCCCTATAGAGGATTTGATGCATGACCTATGAATACTGAATTTCTTGGGGGTGACCGAGCTATTTTTAGAGTAGGTATTTTCCGTAGCATGGCATTTCACTGTAAGATTTTAAACATGCCCTGATATTTTGGCAGAACGAAGAAGAATCATGTACGTTTCAGAAAATATATGGTCTGGAAAGTTTAAACTTAAGATAAAATGGCCAGGTAGGCTCGAAAAACACAAATTTAGTAGAAAACGTTAAAGCAATTAATTTGCGGTTTCAGACATTTTACTGTCTATGTTTATTTTGTCATTCATTTTGTCCTTTTCAATGGAAGCCAGTCTAAGCATGTTTTTGTAGTTTGACAGTATATGTATTGTTGTTGGAGATCCAGTTGCCGCGAACAGCAGTGTCAGTGAGATCGCACTATGAAAACATATATAAATGTGTTGTTCTAGTAGAAAGTGGACACAATTATTATCATCTTGTCGAATGTAACTTGTTCTCGTCATAGCAGAGTAGAAACAATTGTTTCATTAGAGTTTAAACAACAGTCACTGCACTTTATTACCAAATATACATGGTGGGTGTACTCGATATTGTCAATGACTTGCGGCAGATCTTGAATTTCCCCAGGATATTCTAGTTTCCTCCACCAGTAAAACTTCCCGGCACGATAAAACTGAAATATTGTTGAAAGTGGCGCTAACCACCAAAACCCTAATCCGTAACTGAAATATACCAGATTGATATTAAGCCCAGCTGTTTAATCTCGTGTAAAGGGACAATTTATAACATGTATTTTTTTATTTGTTACGTGTAGGAACAGGATATCTTCTCCTAGATCCAGTAAATACCGTACATTGTTGTGGACAGATCGCCATGTGGCACTATGTACCTGTAAATACAGGGAATATAACATTCAGTGTATGGAGAAAGATGGACGTCAATAGATACAAGGTTGTAGGAACGAACAGAGTAGTTGTTAAAGGTAATGACAATATGACAACATTATTTTCATTATGTTCTACAAGTTGAAAATAGAGGACGTCGTTTTTCTATGACATGGTAATTATTTTTTCCATGATGAATTATTATGAAAAACAACTAGTCGTTTTTATGCCTTAGAATTCAGTCTAGAGCTGTTGAATTGTACTTGTAATTACTTATTTCTATCGGTAGAAGAAATAGGAGTATTGAGTAAAAACAACAAATCATCCGACATATTTTAGCGTATACAGATGCATCGAGTGTCATGAATCTGCCATGATTCAATCGTAACGACTAACACGTATTTTGAACATTTGACAACAGACATTGTGATCATTTATGCAATCAAAGGTATTGAAACCCATGGGGGAAAATTGAGCCTTTGTGTTTTTGTTCTTTGTTTTTGTTTTTGTTTTCGTTTTTTTCTTTGTTTTGGGGGGGGGGGGGGTGAGCTGAATATTTTGTATGACAATCTAAACAAACCAGAGGTTCAAAATTAAAGGGGATTCACTCTTCTTTAGAAAGGGGAAAATGTCCGTGGCAAAACATTGACCCTGAGGTCAATATGTCATAGTATTCAAAATGCCATATAGTAGTACTCATAATCAAATTAACTATAATGCAAACACTAGTTCAATTAATTATTGTTCAAAAAAGCTTCAATCATATCTATTTCTTACAAGTTTTGAACAATGTGGCTTATTTCTTTTCTTCTCTGGTATGTTTCATTTTCATTCAATGAACAACATTTGCATAAACATCATATTATATTTCTCAATAGGCACAGACGTTAACAATCAAACAACGTACAATGTACCTGACAACGAGAGAATATTAATCAACACAGGAGATATTATTGGTTGGTGAGTAATTCTTATATTCATAGCAAATGATAATATTAACACCTGTAGGAATAAAATGGGATATTTAAACAAAAACGCCACAAAACACTGTATGAATAAAATGCACGTGTAGTTCATCAATATTTAAAAACACCACAAATCAATGTAAAAATAAAGAAAGACACTTCAAAACAATGTAGGAATGAAAACAAAAACACAACAAAACAGTGTAAGAATAAAGGAAAACACCACAAAACAATGTAGGAATGAAAACAAAAACACCACAAAACAGTGTAAGAATAAAGAAAGATTCCACAACATAATGTAAGAATAAAGAAAAACACCACAAAGCAATGTAAGAATAACGAAAGCACCACAAAACAATGTAAAAATAAAGAAAAACACCACAAAACTATGTAAGAATAAAGGAAAACACCATAAAACAATGTAAGAATGAAAACAAAAATACCACAAAACAGTGTAGGTATAAAGAAAAACACCACAACACAATGTAAGAATAAAGAAAAACACCACAAAACAATGTAAGAATAAAGGAAAACACCACAAAACAATGTAGGAATGAAACCAAAAACACAACAAAACAATGTAAGGATAAAGAAAAACACCATAACACAATGTAGGAATGACAACAAACAAACAAAAAACAAAAAACAATATAAGAATAAAGAAAAACACCACAGCACAATACAGGAATGAAAACAAAAGCACCACAAAACAGTGTAAGCATAAAGAAAAACACCACAGTACAATGTAGGATTGAAACAAAAAACGTCACAAAACAGTGTAAGAATAAAGAAAAACACCACAAAACAATTTGGGAATGAAAACAAAAACACAAAAAACAGTGTAGGAGTAACAGCAAAAATAAGCATGTGGAAAAAAGCTTATATGACCGCGCATCACTTTACTAAGAGAGAAGGTCTGGACCCACTTGTATTTGAAGTACGTATGCTATGACAGGAAAGTGAGTCCATGGTATTGATTTTGACTCTGTTTCTACGATTTTGCGATTGGATTTTATTTTTAATTGTGGTATTTTTATTAGTTTTCACTTTATCCTACCAGTTTGTCTTTTCTATTGTAAAAATATTATTATTCCTAGAATTTAAATTTTAAATATTAAAAAAGCTATATTATCACTGTCTTGTATAAGTATGAAACATGACATTATTCCAGAAACGAGTCATGCGCACTACATTTGATATCTACGCTTTTTATGAACCAAAGGCTTCCTTACACCACGAAATTAGGATACCATAAAAATCGGAACTTTCACATTGTATTAAACATGTAATTTTCATTTCAGGCACGACGGTGGACAAAACATCATTGGATACTATGACTGCCTGCCTTCAAAGAAGCCATGTCCGACGACGACACTACGGAACAATATGGGCTCTACAAATGTCGGGGAGGAGATTAACGTAGAATCCCTACCCGTGCAGTCAAGTAGAATATACACCATGTCTTACACTTCTACAGTTAGTAGGTAACTTAGTAGTCATGTAACATATTGGGTGGATTTATGTAAGCGTGTTTGTGTCTGTCCCAAGCCAGGACCTCGATTTCGTGGTATATGTCGTGGTCTATGTGTTCAGTGAATTCAGTTAATATCAGAGTTGATCGTTTTAAATTTCTTTTAAGAATTGATCGTTCGTTTTGTAGATATTGGTGGAATTTATGGGTATCACTGTTAATACAAGCTTTCTGTTTAGAGATGATAATTCGTTTTATTGATATTGGTGGAATTGTTAGCCATCATTGTTTAAACTTTCTTTTTAGAGGTGATAATTCGTATTATTGATATTAGTGGAATTGTTGACCATCATCGTTTAAACTTTCTTTTTAGAGGTGATAATTCGTTTTGTTGATATTGGTGGAATTGTTGACCATCACTGTTTAAACTTTCTTTTTAGAGATGATAATTCGTTTTGTTGATATTGAAGGAATTGTTGACCGTCTGTCACTGTTTATATGTGATTATTTGTTCTGTTGCATCAAAACTATCGGCCACCAATGTCTTTCATGATACATGTACTAGTTATTGAAATCATATACAAAACAAAAAAAGACCACACTGTCAGAACAGTTCCTAAATCATAGAAATAGAGGACAATTCTATACTCCCAGCACACAGGTACTTTCCTGACCTGGTATAGGCATTTCAATAAAACGAGACGGAATTAAGCTAGATTTATTTTCCAACACCTTCAACCCGTGTGACACTATCTCATAATGCACGTGTTTTATATTTATTTTTTGCATCGTGTTTTAGAGGGACCACCACAATTTGGTATGACTCCTGACAGCGTAACTATTGGTTACGGTAAAAGTGTCAATAGCAGAGTAATGGATGTTCAGATAACAGATTTTGGAGATTTTATTCAAACTATGAAGCTGGACTATGATAACGAATACTACTATTTTGATACTCGCTTACGTACGTATTGAGATCATTTATTGCAATAAAATGGAACACATAAAATTACTACACTGTCTGAGCAATTTCAAAATTCATTCGCGCAATCATAGCAACTGGCTAAATCGAGTATCCTAACACAAATAGACACAACCACACACTTTAGGTTTGTTTATGGTATATGATTTTAATGCCACTTTGAACAATATATCAGTTATATCGTGGCTGTCAGTTCTATTAGTTGAGGAAACCGGAGTACGCACAGAAAACCACAGTAAGTCAAACTTTATCACATAATGTTGCATCGCCTCACTCACTATCGCACTTGGTACAGGCATATCAATTAACAGTTTTAAATGTTAAGATAAATAGGTAACAGATTCAGACATTTAATTTAATGCACATGTGATATCACTGTAAATCATTAGTTCCTTTCTATCGAGCATAAAACGATAAACTGCTTAGATGTAAGGAAAATGCATTGCACATACACTTTTGAACCCAACATCTAAGGCCTAAATGTGTGGCCGGTATTAGCATGTACATGAAAGTAATGAATAAAATGGAAAAAAAAAAATCTACCACACTGTTGGGCCATTTAAAAACCGAGATAGAATCTATATCCCTTAATTTTACGTAAGACGAAACATATCCATCGCCACGATATAGCTGAATATTGCTGAAAGTGGCATTAAACACCATAACCCTACATTGCCTAAATTAAATTAATTACAGGAAATATCTTCGTAAAGAAAATGCTGCCCCATTCTACAGGACAGAAGATAACAAGACATAATTATGTATTGTCAGTACAAGATTGGTGCTATAATACAGCTACTCTGAACGTTACAGTGACGGAAAATATTGTGAGTATGAATCAGGGAAAATACTGAGGCTCACGGAGGTCATTGGTGAGAAAACGCGTCGTGCGCAATAAATTTAATGTCTGAGTTTTTATGACTATCACTGGGTCGATACCTCTGCTGATTGCTGACTATTTGTCTCCGAGTGTATCAACCGCACAGTAATCAGTGCGTTTTTTATCTCTCCTTGCTGTGAACAAGGTCAATACTAGTATATTATATATTCTGAAAATCAAGTGGAGCAATCCCTTTTATATACTGTTGACTCTAAAGACGGAATTAATGCATGAATGGAAGAAATGAACGAACCATTATTTTAAGTGGTAATAAAATTATTTGATATACACCATCTCGTCATCTCCCAATCCATGGGTTGTCATCGAATTTTTTACAACATTAGCACGACAGGTGCCACTAGCAGAGCAGGAATTGCTATCCCTTTGGAGAGACTGTGCTTATCTCCGGATTATGTGAGGTTCGTGTTGTTCACTTTGTATTAGTATCCGACATGGTTTCTCTTAAGGTAGTGTTCGTGTCACTTAAAAGAAACATGACATTAGCTGCTAAATTTTCCGCAGCACCTGAGTTCACCCCAGATTTTTAGTTGGGTTCTTGGTGCTCAGTCCTCAGTTTTCTGTGTAGTGTTTTGTAGACCATTGTTTATTTGTCTTCTGTCCCTTTTCATTCCTTCATTGTATCACGGCTTCTGATTATAAACCATTGGTATCTTCAATCTGTTCTTAATTCGATCTGAAAACGGACGTTTTGATAGAGTATAATACAGTATTGTGATTAGCCTATTGTAGTCATTGGATGACTCTGAACACTTAAAAGAATTAGTCTAAGATTTTTAATATTACATTGTAACATGAATGCACTCTTTTCATTTGGTCCTTTTATGGTTATATACCAGAATGTAAGCAACAGCTAATAACAGTTAAATAATACACGCAGACATCTGGGCTTTAGCATTATTACTCTTAGAAAACCCATGTAATAATCAACAACCTAGATGTGATATGGTTCCATATTACAAATCATTTATCCCACGGTTTTCCTAGTTAAACGTTTAAACTCGGAAAACTGTGATGTAAACATTGCATATTTCCTTGGTTAAGCTTCTAAGATTTATACATATTTAGCTGTTGTCAACCTGATGAAATATTGTTCTTGTTTTTCATTTTGTTTTCTTTATTTAGCTGTTTGTATATTTGTATGAATCAACATAGAAACAAACATTGTTCTGAGGGTTGTTCAGCAGAAATGAACAATACGGTAATACAAACTACAATGCGCTTTACACAACAATGTACGAACTTTCTACTTCTCAACATCTCCTTCATTATCAAATAGAAATATCTTTGTATTCAAAATACCCACTTTTACTTCTGTTTCTACCAAATTCTGACCACTTTCAACAAATTAAAGATTATGTCAGATGTCACCTAAAGGTAATGTCAGAGGTCATCTAATCACAAATTGCGTGACATGTGATAATTATCGTTGTAGCCTCCTATGATACATGACCTCTCAGAAATGTTGAGAATCAACCCAATCAACATCAATCCTAATCTTACAACGTTCACTGTAGACGATCCGTCAGACCACGTGACATGCATGATCAACAAGACATCACCACATACTGACATGTTCATCTTGTCTCTACACGGTAACGGTAAGTGTGTGATATTGACAATGATGTTATTTGAACGACAACGTCATATATGTGTCATGTTGCCTTCGAAGGGTAGTTATAAGTAGGATTAGGGAATTCATAATTGTATTTATTATTTATAATGGTCAAGGGAAGTCTCAATATACTAAATGTGAAACACAAGCCGTAAATCTGAGGACAAACAATATAATGTTCAAAAGAAAACGAACAAAAGTACAAAAAATGATTTAAAACACTCTACCTAGAAAACTAAAGAGTAACGCGAACACCGCCAAATCCGAGGATGGTAATATGTGCTCCGGAAAGGTAAGGAGTTCCTTTTCTACTAATGGCAACTCCATCAATATCATCGATTTGAACAACCACCTCTCACCTAAACAGTCCTAAAACGTTCACAGGAACAAAGATATATCGAGTTAATGGGATACCAGATAAAAAAGAACTCCACCAAAGTGAGTGAGCATGTGTATGTGTGTAACGGGTACCAATGTTGCATCTGTTTCTATGATATTTTGGAATTGCTCAGACACTGTGGTATTTTTTTGATGTTGTTCATTTTGTAACTTGTATATTCATTTTCAGATGCCTATCTGATGCTGTCTGAAAATTCAAGTATTGATGTAAACACAACTTCTAAATATGTAATTAAAATATCTTGTACCGATGGAACAGACACCACCTTCCTCCACCAATATAACCAATTTGAACAACCACTTCTCACCTCAACTCACTCAAAACATAGTTTTAAAACGCTTACAGGAACTAAAATATATCGGGGTTAATGGACTACCAGTTCCTCTCTCTCACACACCAAAGTGGTGAGCATGTGTATGTGTGTATTCCGGATATCAATTTTTCCTCTGTTTTAATGAATTTTCTGTGGTATTTTGGAATTGTTCCAACACTGTGGTATTTTTTTGTGTGTTTTTCATTTTGTAACTTGTACTTTCATTTTCAGATGCATCTCTGATTTTGTCTGAAAATTCAAATATTGATGTCAACACAACTTCTGAATATGTAATTATAATATCTTGCACCGATGGCATAGACACCACATTCTTCGACCTGACACTTCGTTTTACACCGAAGGATCCTGCTGTCACGGAAAAACCCGATCCGCAGTCAGATAAGATACCAATTATAATCGGCTCTTCCATCTGTGGATTGTTTCTACTCGTGGTAATTATAGTTGTCTGTGTTAGAAAAAGGCAACACAAAAATAATGACGAAAACAAGATATACGAGAAACCACTGCAATTATCTAATATAGATGGTAGCAATGATCACCATTACGAATCAGTATTCCAGATTGGAAGGAGTTGATGCGATCAGTGGTTAACATATATCTTTGTGACCTGGTACGGGGCTCTAAGCTACCAACAACAATATGGCAATTATCTAATATAGATGGCAGCAATGATGGCACCACTCCGAATCAATATTCCATAGAGGAAGGATTAGAATATCTCTTTCGTGTATTTGCTTGTTTTTAAATCGGTTTGTAAAATAACAAAATATGCTATATAGAATGTTATTCTTGTATTGTCATAAGTCCATCAATTAACGATTAAATTCAAGCATTTGCACATAAGCCACCAGTTACAGTTGTTATATCTTCACTTCAGGACAATGAGTTGTGGATGAGCTATAGGGAATGACCATTGTATGTCTTGTTTGTGTTATTTGTGTTTAGTGTGCAACACGTATTGAGTTGTTGTTTTGTTTTGTTTTTCTTCGTCTTGTGTGCCCTATGTTGACAGATTCTCTGGATTGTCCATTTGTATTGCCTCTCCGGTATTCTTTAACGTCTATTTAGTAGGGTTGGTAGGCTACGTTATTTTTTTTATCCCCTCGCCAACGAAGTTGCGAAGGAATATGGTAACGCTACCGTCCGTCCTTCCTTCCATTCGTCCTTCCTTCCTTCCGTGTCTCCGTCCTTCCGTAATATCCTTGTGAACACTCTAGAATCAACATCCTCCAATGGATTTTGAGCAAAAGTGGTACATCCTTAGTCCTTAGACCTTAAGAGAATATGGAAAACTGTTGATTTTCAAGGTCATAGGTCAAAGGTCAAGGTCACCGGATCAAATTTTTACCGCGTAACACCCTTGTTAACACTCTAGAATCAGCATACTTCAATGGATTTTGATCAATCTCAGTACATACTTAGTTCGTAAGAAAATCTGGAACCTCTTGATTTTCAAGGTCATAGGTCAAAGGTCAAGGTCACCGGGTAAATTTGTTACCGCCTAACCTCATTGTGAATACTCTAGAATCAACATCCTTCAATGGATTTTGACCAAACTTTGTACATACTTAGTCCTTAAGAGAATCCGGAACCCTGTTGATTTTAAAGTTCATAGGTAAAAGGCCAAGGTCGCCGGTTCAAATTTTTACCTCGTAACATCCTTGTGAACACTCGAGAATCAACATCGTTCAATGGATTTTGACCAAACTTGGTACATACTTAGTCCTTAAGGGAATACGATACAGTAGCAAGGGCAGATAATTACGTTGCCGAATACCACATGTATTCGCGACGTCGAAATTTACGATGTTTAGGTCTTCATGAAAAATGCACGGTTTTTGTTCTGTAGCTAAAAAAACAAGCACATGTACCCCTTTACCTTTTGTTAAAATTCTAAATAAAATCATTGTGAGAATATCATGACAAAATATTAAGAAATTATCAATTGGCATTTTTTTCTACATGCAAATTTATTCATGAAGAAACCACAAAATAATCCATAATCCACAAATAAGTAGAATTTTTTTACTACTTAATCTAGTATTGGCAATGTACATGTTCATCATCATTGAACGAAATTATCATAGGAACCTATTTAAAAAAACCGGATGCAATTATCTCTTACCGTTTTGAAATTGTGATATTTTCTTTACCGCTACAAAAATCCGTATTTTAAAAAATTGTCGAAATTCGATCGTAAATATCTCGAAAACTAAGTGATGAAGGTATATTTTTCTTTGCATATTTGGAAAGAGGATGTCGAAATTGTGCAAATAACGAATTTTCATGAAAAAATCGTTTGGCAATACCTACTGTATCGTATTCCCTGAAACTCTATTGATTTTCAAGGTCAAAGGTCGAGGTCACC
>MJUT01064003.1:86272-106758 GCA_002080005.1 Gigantidas platifrons
GGAAATAACTTTCAGTCATAGAAACGATGGCTCAAAATTTGTTGTGTTAGGCTACAATTCCACATATTTTTCAAACAAAATTCAAAAAAGGTAAAACATGCTACTCAAAGGAAAAAGTGATCAGTATGCTCACGGTGTATATTCAAAACGCTCCCTTTCAGACGAAATCGGCGTTATTCGATTCCTTTCGGATGTAGCAACACTCACTTCAGGATATTTTAATGGCAACTGATGCAGCAGTAAGGTCAACATTGATTATTTTGGTTCTTTTGGACCTCATTAGATGTGGTCTGTCTAATAAAAAGAAGTTTACGGAAGATCGAATGTATTTCTCTTTTGATTTACATAATTTATTTTTTTGTCGATACTGTCATTGTAACGTAATCAACGTCACAGTTTCGTTAGTCGTTGATCTTTCTACGATATCTTTACTTTGAAAGTTGTATTTTCCCTTTTAGATAAATATTTCGTGGGAAAATAAAACACTATTGATTAAATATCGGATTTATTCAATACAAGTAAGTGCAAAAATTATTGAAAACTATTTAAACCCATTTTAAAGACACTTAACAATCTTAATGTCCGACAACGAATCCTTTCAGCTTCTGGAAACGACACCTTTCAGATTTAAATCAGATTTCCATTTAATCAAAACTTTTCCCTGAATACATCTAGCTGTCTAGCTACACAGGATTCAGACTACATTTTCCGCTAAACATGTGACGCCATTTTGCTTAAGTGTCCTTTATTTAGTAAGGAGAGAGAAACTGTGTTAAATGAGATTCATAAAGATGACCAGAACCTCCTAAATTTATCAGATAAACAAAAATATTTATGAATTTTAACAAATGAATACAGATCCATATTATTTAAACTTTGTAATTTCCTGGTTATTGGATTTGGGATCAGATCAAACAAAATTCTTGATAATAGGAGGAGTTTATAGTTCAATATTTTACAACTGCATCATCAGCCCTACATGTCATATAGAATAATTTTATCTATATGTTGTAATAACTTTTATTTCTTTTGGCTTTTCTTTTTATACATTGTATGTGTTATCTGTTTATGCCCCTTCTGGGCCAAAAATTGGATGAATAAAATCTTATCTTATCTTATCTTAACCAGATTACAGTGCAAACTGTATTTGATTTGTAAACAATGGATTGTTCAAGTAATCCGTAATTGCTGTAATATTAAAAATGTGGACGTTTTCTGAAAATAGCCATCACTATATTATTGTCACGTACTTTCATCATCCAGGAATACAATTATGAAACTAGAATGTAATATATTATCAAACTATTTTTTCACCATTGCTCATCAGGCAAGTCTGCCCATAATTTTCAGAATATTGAAGTAAAAAGAGTCCAACTGTATAAAGAATCTGAAATGAGGCGTTGTCAAAACAGTCGAAAAGGAGTCGTTCTCAAAATATGATCTCATACGATTTGTACGCGGTATTGTTTTAGTAACACACTATATATCATCATTTTGTGCTTCTGTCAACAACGTAATCCATTCATTAAAGGTTGATAGGCGAGAATAAAACCAGATCGAAAAAAAAGCCTAGCGAGATACCCCATTTGTTTCGTATTTCTGTCAATGTAAGAGGTAGGCTTTTTCCTTTTGCATTTCATTTCTTTGTAGTAAAATGATTTGTCATTCCGTCATGTATTCATTTTAACGAAATATACCTGATTTTTTCTTCTTTTTCCATTCAAAATTTGTTCTTGCTGTCGAAACTGGATGTCAAATCCTAAATGGGGCGTTATCTGGTCTAAAAGGAATCGGTAACGCCGATTTCGTCTGAAAGGGAGCGTTTGAATTTACACCGTGATGCTGGAGTTCCTCATCGATAACATATTTTCTCCTTTGTAGTGACATTGTTTCAGCAGGTCGTCGGCATACCAATGGGTACGAATGAGTTTAAACATATTTTATTGATGAATTACATATTACATTTTTTTCCACAATACAATATAACATAGGATTCAGAAACAAGCCTAACGCTTATGTTAATCCGTTTCCTAAAAAACACATGACAAATTGCAAATACTCAATTCATTTAACATTGCTTAAATAACTGAAATTTAAAGGAAGAAGGAAAATAAAGGAAATTGTAAGTTGCACTCTATATAGAAAATCACATGATGTATCTGAGTTTTATGAATTTATAAAAATCGTTTACTTTTTGAAATATATTGATGTACTGTCGTAAAAACAATAGTATTTGAATTAACAAGGTCTGGACTGCCAAATAATAGTAAATTTTCCGAAGGTCGAATGTTCAGTAGCTGCAATAGCTTTCGAAAAAGACTATTTCGTTGAAGAGTATATTTCTGACATTTAAATAAATAATGATGTGTAGATTCAATCTCTCCACAGACACAATTAGAACTATCAATGATATTTTTTATATACAAATGTTCGTTTAGAGAACTACTTCTCATACGAAGACGAGCGTGTAATAATTGTTTCAATTCCTTCTCCATATCTACCAACTTCGTCTTCGGTGTCCAGTTCATCGTCCTTAGTGTCCAGTTCATCGTCCTCAGTGTCCACTTCGTCTAGTTCATCGTCCACAGTGTCCAGTTTGTCCAGTTTATCGTCCAATTCCGTTTTCTCTTGTGTAGTATTTGTGTCTTCAGCTTTCAATCTTCTTGTTCTATTATGCGTCAATCCGGATTCGTATGCATGGTCTGGCTTCCCCACCGCATCCAAAATGTTACCGATGTTGCCTCTGTTTCTAGGATTTGCATATTGAATTTTGGAACTGTTCCGTCAACATTTATTTTTCAAAAAGGAGCATGGCAACCCTCCTTAAAAGTTAAATGGTCACTCACTATGAATAAAAACAGCTGAAATATTCCTCACTTATTTATAAGCAACATTCACCCACTCTTCCAAACAAATACAGCATTAAGCGTCTTTTTTTATCTGAAATAATATATGTTATAATAATCTAATGATAGACAAAACAAAAGGACCCAGCAACGACCACACAGTTGTATATGTATTTTGTTTATCTTTTCACCTTCTTTTTAGTTGCAATAATATTTGTTTTATGTTTGTTTGTTTTAAGATGATTACTTTTGTTTGTTCTTTTTTTTCTTTTGTTTTGATTTCAGTTGTGCTTTGCTTCGTTTTTCCCTTAACTTTTCATTTGTTTGTTTGCTTGTTTTTGTTTTTTGTTTTCAGTATTGTTTTTGCTTTGTCTTGTTTTTGTTTTTACCGAATCAAATTAAAACACAATAATCTTTAATAAACCGTATACGTGACGAATTATCCCATGTATATTTGTGTAATGTATGAAATGTTATACGTCAGGAATGGCTACTATCGTCATCAAGGACTGTATATAATACCTACCCTTTGCTTTGTATATTAAATCGTTTTTGTTCTCAAAGAACGAATCACAACGCCAAATATCGTTATGTATGCATGTAGTACAACAGGAATTTTCCTAATTGACATACAATACTATTCAAAATGTAAATTATGTGACATATTCGTAAACAAACTTGTTATTTTTACTTTCAAGTTTTTTTACTTTGATCGTACTTGATGACGGTCATTTCAGAAACCCATCGCGTGCACTAAGGTTGATATCTACATTTTTATTGATTTTTTATAATCTAAAAATGGTGTTTTCATGTTTTTATGTTTTATTTTTCACAAAGATGATATAGCTATGCATGTGTTAGGACTAGGGTTATGGTGTTTAACGCCACTTTCAACAATATGTCAACAGGATTGGTGTACCAGGTGAAAACCACCGACCTGTCGCAAGTCACTGAATAACTTTATCACATAATGTTGTATAGAGTTATTTGTATTGCTTTTATTATTATGATATTCGTCTTAATACATGTATCCGATTACTAAATATGTTTACAACCATCGTATTTATTTACTCTATGGAATTACTTCATATATTATGGCTATCCTGTATAGGCCCTTTGGTTTTATTGCTCCCAAAACTTTAAATTATTTGGCTTTCCAGCCTCTCGATTATGAGCATACCTGATGAAGGTAATTCCAGAAACGCGTCATTTGATATCTACGTTTTTATTATTTAAGTTAACAACTGTTTTTGATTGATTTTGATTTTTGGTGCTAAGCGCCACTTTCAGCAATATTTCAGCTATAACATGGCGACAAGTTTTAGTGGTGGAAGAAGCCGGAATACCCGGAAAGAACCAACGACCATAGGCTAGAAACAGGTAAGCTTTATCACTTGCGGCTGCGAGTTGAGTACGTGAATCAGCGTCGTGGTGGTGATAGGCTTGTACGAGTTGTTATGTACTACCTAGCTCATTGAGCCACCCGGGTCCAACTGTGTTTAACATTAAAAGGTAGATAGCCTTCAATGGGTGCAGAAATTTTTTTTTAATGCATACAGTTAAAGAATAGTGCATTTATATTCCTGTAAAAAGGAATGGGAACCATTCTATTTAGGAGGGAAAAAAGCAATATTATTTTAATTAACTGTATATACCTATGCTATCATTCATCGTTAGGGGACCGGGTGACTCAATTAGTTAGGTCGCTGGATCTAGCAACTCATACAAGCCTATCACTAATACGGCTTAGTAAATTACAAAAAAGGGTGCACTCGATTCCCAGCCGCAAGTGATAAAGTTTACCAGTTGCTTGCCCATGGTCGGTTGTTCTCTCCGGGTACAATGGCTTCCTCCACCATTAAAAGTTGAAAGTGGTGTTAAAAAAATCAACAAAAATCAATCTTTAATGTTGTAGCTATTTTATTATTAGTTTTCACGTAAGTTGATGTTACTTCATCCTGAGAGCAGTTTTGTAAAAATGTAGAATACAGATATTTTGAGAGCATTCGTTTCTAACCTAAACTACTGGTATGTACAGTCAAATCTGCTCATGTGGTCACCTCAATTAATAGGTCACCCTCTTGTCCTAGTCATAGAAAATGTCATATGAATTGAACCTCTTAAGAAGTCATATGTCTGATAAGGTCATTTTTTCTTTGTCCCCAAGTTGCCCTCTTAATGATTTCGAGGATCCTCATTTAAACTATTTGCTTCAAACTATTTTTGTCAACAGCAGAAATGATGTATGAGCAGAGTAGTTTCATAGTTGTTGATCTTTTATCGTTTAATGATGTTAGCCTAGCGTGAAGGATACATATGTTACAACATCTGTCACATGACCGCAAAAATTGTGCGATTGGATTAGTGTCATTTGTTTTTCTTGCTTTGTAAGATTATTAATCGGTGCATTTGTTTCTGACAGTGCTCTATTTACTGAATTAAGGTCAAAGGTCATCACTGACCACAAAAAAGGTTAGAAACAAATGCACTCTTTATTCATTTATTATAATAGAGTGTAAAATATGTGATTAGATTTAACTTATCATTTCAGTACTAAAATGTTCATCATCATGTCTGTTTTGTTAATGTTTGTCGAACTATTTATGAGATCTTAAAAAATAAAAGATGATTTTTTTGGGGTAAAAAAAAAATAAAATAAAATAAAAGGAATGGGAACCATTCTATCTAGGAGGGAACAAAGCGGATATCAAATGGATCTAGTTTTTTTCAGGTGTGCGGTACATACCTCCGAAAAGGGGGTGGGTTGGTCATATACATTAATAGTCAAATTGAATACACACAAACTTAGTATAGAGAAAAGTTGAACCGCATCGATGAAGTACTCGCAATCAATGCGGTAGATCGTGGATTCAAACCAAGACTATAAATGTTTCTTCGCTGGTAGCAAGCAACACTAAGGAGTAAGAACAACTACTGATTGGCGCAGTATCAGAATAATATGTCTGAGCGGAGCGACATGTTTGCTAACAGACTGTTGTTTATGGGAGAAAGTACTAAAATATACAGCTAAGCGTGTTGCTCTAGCACAAAGCGAGCATTATCATCCTCGAATGTTACTTGTTCTCGCCAGGACATAGCTAAAATATTGCTCATTTGGAGATAGACAACAATCACTCACTGATTTTGATTAATGTTGTTTGTTTTAATTTTCAGATCCATTCACAATGCAATATTGAGAAGGAGAGAGAGCCATGTTGAATTGTTCAGATGAATATAATGAAACGATACAACTATCCTCAGTTCTTTATAGCTACAGCACGTGTGGTCATGGTGATAAATATGGCATCCAGAATTTGTGTCATACAGCATGCAGTTTTGATGTTACCAATAGCAACATCGGAAGTTCACGTGGGGCTGACGAGAAGGCATCGTGACAAGCTTCGTACAATTGTAAGCGTAAGCTATATTTCATATAAAGATTCATTCATTATTAAAGCTGAGATAAATCTCCCTCAATCGTATGTAGAATAAAAGACGATGCCAGCTTCTTTGGTTGGGTCCTTTGGCTTTCTTGCTCCCAGAAATTTCTAAATAATTTAGCCTTCCAATCTTTTGACTAAGAACCTGCCTCTAAATTGCCTAGATTTCCAGGAGCGTACCTGATGAGGTTATCATAGAGACGCGCCGTGTGCACTAAGTTAGATATCTACGTTGGTTGTTGTTTTCATAGATTGTATTTTCCAGTAGTTTGAAGTCTAGTACCACTGCAGTGGACAACAACAGACATGCGTATATGGTGTACTAAGTTTATATATCTATATATATATATATATATATATATGGAGTGGTATTCTTTTGGTTTTGATGGATATGAGGTTTGTTTTCATATTTGTATCGTTGTTTTTATATTTTGTTTTTGTATTGCTCTTTTATTCAGAAAATTACTTTTACTATTTGTTCATAATGTACAAGTATATATTAAACTATGCATTAGGTGTGTTTATCGCCACTTTAAAAAAAAGGTATGTAGACATCAAAAAAGATAAACAGAAGCTATACATCAAAGAACAGGCAATACAATGGCCAAAATAAAAAAGACAAAAGGACAAGCAAAGATCTACAAAATGCTATCGCTTCTCATCACATCAGCTATAGATATTCTTGTAAATTATGGTAGATTATTTGTGCTTAACACCACTTTCAATTGGTGTTCCAAGCTGTGACTATGAGTGTATCCGATGAACGTTTTTCTAGAAACGCGTGGCGCACACTAATTGTTGTATTTCAAGAATATTTCATCTATATCGTCACTGTCAAATTTATAAATTGATTAATTAGGGTAGATGTCGAATATCTGACAGAAAAACTTCTGACGGTTGTTTTGCAAGTAGCTAGCTAACGTTATATAAAGTCGTATTGCGTTCCCCTTGTCACGGACACGAACCGAATTCAGAACTTTAGCAGAGAATAGACACTTATTGCAAACGTAGATAAAAGATCGCGGCCACTACCAATCACCTTGTAAATTAGTATTCTAAACTAGTTGTCTTTCATTGAACATACACTATTCTTGTTAATACTACAATGTTGTATTTTCAAATAATAAAAATACAGGCAAATAGTAATGAAAACGAATGATAAAAAATAAAATGAATAATAATTAATATAAAGGAAAACATAAAACACAGCTGTCAGAACAGTTATAAAATCCATTGAGAAAATCGTAGAAACAAAGATAAATACTCCTGACACATATATACATCACCATTGACTTTCTTTGATGAACAAAAACTATGTTTATATATATTAAAAAAAATGGAGATTATAACTTAGACAACACCTTACAATTATTGCTAATCCTATCACAAATACTATTATTTGAAGTATTCAAAGATGGCATATCGGCATGTATAATATATAAATGCATAACCAAAAACTAAATTTTCATTTCATCGGTATTATTTTAGGGTCTTGACATGTATCTTAATGAACATCAATGGAGATCATTCACAAAATTTATTTCGACAGACGTCGCTATTGTACTATAAGTTTTATTCTTGTTGACGCTTGAATTGTTGATGTTGGTTACAAGGACACGTCAATATTTTATATAAATTCTCTTTTAACATGAATCTGTGGTGCTGTGTACCAGGTTGTAGTAATTCAGAGGGTGGGCACAAATCTCCCAAAACTCCGCAAAAATTGAAATTGACGGTGACCATACAGAGACTTCATCCATCTACAGATAGTGGGCAAAAGTATTCAGATACTTCCAATATTCCCTATATATTTCATATAAAACTATAATGAAGTCAATTCAGGTCTGATTTTCATAATTTTTGTATCAATAAAAGCAGAATTTAATGTAGTTTTAAAATAATGCAATATGATAACAATTTTGAGAATACATCAGTTAAACACAAAATTGAATTAATTTCTGCAGAAATGCAATGTTCATGTAATGATAATACTTTTGCAGAGAATTTATTTAAATCTCTATTTAAATCATGACGATTAGAAAACCATGCTTCTACAAGTTATTTTTTAAAATAACTACTGTACACTACATACCTTTCTGCTTTTGTTGATAAAATAATTATCGAAATCGAACATTAATTGACTTCATGGTAATATTTTGAAAAATTGTAGTTTTATATGAACTATATAGGGAAAAATAGAAGTGTGCGTATACTTTTGTCCATTATTTGTACCTTGAATGCCATGTAAACCGAGTCAATACGATGTTGTTTGTTGTACGATAATATCCACAACAATGCCATTGTAGATGCGGCCTTTAATATCAAATAGAGGCCGCTGTCCTTACAGTTCTTTTTATGAACGAGCTTAAGAATTTGACAAAAGTTGTATTAGGAACAAAACTGTCCAGTATCACGACTTTTTTTATTTTATAAATTATAGCACCATTATTGTGCAAGTTTTTAAATGTGTTTAATCAAAAATCATTATCATACAATTTGTCATTTTTCTTATCATAAAATTCAAGAGATCCCATTTGTTCTTACTATTTCACAATTTAAGTATTTGTCAAAACATGAATACCGAATATTGCTGCATCAATATTGTTATTTCATAACGAATTAACGATTCTACACACAAATCAAAGAAATGATGTCAAAATGTGTACAAATACCTTAAAAAAGGTGTAAGTTTGTATTTTTCCATCTATGTCTGTAATCTTTGAGGTCTTCCCACGACAGAAAAGTTTACAAGTCGAAGAATGAAACCGGCAGTTTATATACAACTAATCTTGGATAATTCCGGTATAGCTATTATTTTCCGGATAAACAGCATGCAGCTATAAGGGTAATAACAAAATTACCGAACACCGAGCAATCTTCTAAAGGGAAAGTAAAAACACATGAATCAATAACCAGACAAAATCAGTCAACTACCAGAAAACTGGGAAAACCGCAATGGTACTGACTTGTTACAGGCATTTCAAAAGAAATGGTGGATTGAATCAGATTTTACGGCGCCAAACCTCTCGCTTTCATTACGAATCAAAGGTTCCGGTTGTCACTATAACAGTATTTATAACAATACTGGAACAAAATAGGTAGTCAACACTGTACTAGATTCAGTTAGGAGGGTATATATCTCGTGAACCATCTCCATCAATAACTATGAGTCCTTTGAAGTATTTTAATTACGATAGTAAATGTCAAAAACATTTTTACGTCACACATTCACAAAAAAATATATTTGACATTGTAAACCATGTATATTAAATCCTTATCTTTATACATTTTCACTATGTGAAAATGCAACTTTCACCACTGTATCTGCAGAGACAGAATACATTTCGACAATATTTTTATATCGGAATATAAACCTTTTAAGAGATCGAATAAGGCGAATCTTTTGATAGCCATGATCCAGTGGCCTGTTTTTCAGATAAAGATGACGTTTCATGAAATCAGAAAAATTGCAACTGGCCCTTCTATAACGAATCAATTGCGAGATGTAAACACCATATGCAGTAGAAGCTGGTATATTGCTGCACATATAAAGAAAATTTTTTATTTTAAAATTGAAGTCGTCTCGTTTATCATACATGTTAGTACTGAGTTGACTACTGTCGTCAAATTCGAGGTATAACTCCAAAAATGATGCGCACAAAGCTGTATCTGTGGTCTTTCTAATTTCCAGCTCTGGAGGATATATCAATGAAAGAAATTCTGCAAATCTAGAATTATTGATAGATAAAACGTCATTAATATACCTGTATGTGAAATTAAAAGCTCTAGCTTCATTAATCTTCTTATCTTTCACAAGTTTTTGAAGAAACTCCGACTCATATGAGTATAAAAATAAATCGGCTAGAAAAGGGGCACAATTCGTACCCATTGGTATGCCTACGACCTGCTGAAACATTGTCGCGCCAAAGGAGACAAATATGTTATCGATGAGGAACTCCAGCATACTGATCACTTGTTCCTCGGAGTAGCATGTTTTACCTTTTTGAATGTTGTTTGAAAAATATGTGGAATTGTAGCCTAACACAACAAATTTTGAGCCATCGTATCTATGACTGAAAGCTGTTTCCATTATGATTGATGTTTTCATGCAAAAACGCCGTTTGTATTGGCATAGCTGCATGCATGGTGAAAACAGCTGCTTCCAATTTATTTTTTGCAGCTATGAGTTAAATCATATACTTATTCCGAAAATGAAGGATACAAATTAGAAATTTAAAATAGAAAATAATTCAATTTCTCGTTGAAATTGTCATTTTTGCGAAACTGTCAACTATGACAAAGATTATACCCAAGTGTTACCGTCTTAGGTGAAACACGGGATGGGGGAGGAGGCGTCAATATTAACTTTATATATACCAAATGGTGCATGTGGATTTTAAAGCTACATGCATAGCAGTAGTTCTACAAGCACATGCAAATGTTTTATTGCCAGAGTAAATACTTCTAAAAATTATGAGATAATTTAACATGAAAAGGCGCAAAATTACTATTAACGCGCTTGTATATTGGCCGATCTAAAGAGTGACAAATGACTGAATAATATATGAATGGATGAATGGGTCCCCAATAACAGAACAATATATAAATGGGTCACCAATAACCGAATACTATATGAATGGGCATAGAGCAATATTTCGGACATCTATGACACAAAAATGTATAACAATAGTTTAAACAGTGAACTCAGTGGCGTAGTTAGGCGAAAGCTGGGAAGCCAAGGCTTTCACATCGTTCTGACAAAAAAAGGAGAGAGAGAAAGAAAGATGAATACCTTCGCCTCAAAGCTAATAATATGCTATGTATCACGGTCAAGAATTCCATCAATATCAACAAGACAAAATATCACCTCTCATCTCGGCAACTCATTGAAAATAAATAAGACCACACATGTGACGCTTGAAATATGGTTTTCATGCTGAGAGGCTATACTTATGAATGTTTTATATAAATATATTCCAGCACCACCACAGTGACAAAATTTACCATGACTGAACAAATCCAAGCTATGAAAACATGAACGTCAGCTGCATACAGCATAAGGGAACAAAGTAGACATACATGTGTTAGCAAATAAATAAGTTATAGTGGACCTACTGCATGAAATATTTATTAAATCAGCTGTGAATGGCTTACGAGGGAAATATATTGATTAATAAAAACGTAGATATCAAAGTTAGCACACACGACACGTTTCTGGAATAACCTTCGTCAGGTATGCTCAAAATCGAGAGATCAGAAAGCCAAATAACTTAAAAGTGTTTGGAAGCTATAAATCAACTGAATGGACTAATGGAGAGAAATGTGAATCATACAGCTAGGATGGACCTATTGAGAGAAATGTGGATTTCATCAGCTCCTTTGCACCAACTATGATCAAACTGTGAGGATAGATGGCGATTATGTCAATTAATAAGAACATATGGAGAGAAATGGAACATGGGAGGAAATCTGGATAACATCAGAGAGTACAGATCTGTGGGGATAAATGCTGATCAAATAAGCTATTGTGGAGATATGGTCAGGATATTGATTTAAACCAGCCAGGTTGAGACTTTGGGGTGAAGTGTGTTTATGTATGCTGTGGTCCAAGACGATTTCCTTATCATACGATTGCCGTTTCTTTTGATAATAACACGTCGGGTGTCGCTAGTGGAAACAGGAACTGTTAACCTCTCCGGTTGTATTGGTTCGTTATCAATGTAGTGTTTTGTAGATCATTGCTTGTCGTTTTGTGCCATTGTATCGTCTACCCTTCTTCGAGTTACGACTTCTGATAACCTATTTGGTACTATCAAGCTGTTCGTTGATTGTCCCAGTAGGATTGACCTCTGAGCCGAAATGTGAATTACTTCAACTACAGACCCTGGATCATATAAGTTTACACTATGGACGAAATGCAAACGAACGAAAAACGCAAACGAAACGACCGGAAAATGAACGAACGCTTCACACGAACGACACGAAAAACGCACGATATACGAAACGAACGCACGATACACGAAACAAACGCACGATACACGAAACGAACGCACGATACACGAAGCGAACGCACGATGCACGAAACAAACGAACGATACACGAAACGAACGCACGATACACGAATAGTATCGTGTTATTATTTGAATGACTTTTGTGCAAATTGATGTGATTAACTTCTGTAATCTTATATTTCATAAGCAAGTTATTTATATAAATGATAAATTAATCGGTAAAGTAATAGGATAATACAATTTATATTAAATAGTTTATATTACCAATGTGTTTAATAATTATATTTATGATTAAATTTTTAATCTCATATATTTGACTTCCAAATATGACTTTCTATTTATATAATTAAACAAAATTTATATTTATTTAATTATATACTTATACAGAATTAATATTTATAATTATTCGGATTTTGAATTGACAATTCCAACCAGACATACGTGTATCAGTTATTTTCTCGGTTAAGCTGTGCGAGAGGCGTGTAGCTTCAAAATGTCATATAATTGTTAATTAGAATGAAATTACAAATGTAAGAGTTGACATTTCACACCTGCAGTGCATGCATTTCACAGGTGAAACTGCCAGAGGCGTTTGTTTACATACATGTAGATGATTTCTTGTTTATTTGTTCTAGAGTAAATTATAGAAAAAATGCATTTATTAAATATGTTTTTCGCTTATTGTACAAAATTACTGGTACATGTAAATAAAGGAAATACATGTTTGTATGTGTAAAATTTTGTTTACACTTTAATTGAAACATTTTTAATAATAGTAAGATTGAAATTGTTGTAATTATTTTAATCTGGAAATCGTAGCGTGGGTTTGCTTCGTGTATCGTGTATTGTTCTTTTCGTGTATCGTTCGTTTCGTGTATGGTTCGTTCGTATTTCGTTTCGTGTATTAGTCTAATTAATCTGGCCAACGATACACAAAGCGAAAGAATAATCTATACGCACGAAGCGCAAACGAACGGAAAACGAAAAACGAACGAACGATACACGCAAACGAAACGAACGAAAAACGCTAACGATACGAAATATCTGTTAAGTTATGCGATTCAGGGTCTGTAGGATAGTCATATGCGGGGAAATGAATGGACCTATAGGTAGACATGTTATAACAATTAACATGAAAAAGAGGACATAATTGACAGGATCTAAGTATTCTGCATTATAGCTTACCAATAGCCATCAGTCATATCGAGATGTTGTTTTTGTGGGTCACTACAATGATTATTGAGCTTAAAAAGAGTATGATACCTTCCTTACTTTGGATACAAAATACAACTCAAAACTCGTTCAGGCAAGGGACGGGTCAGCCGGGTCAACGACTTTTGACTACCATTGAAAAAGTATTGCGATTTGGGTTGGAATGACATAAATAGGTTTTTGGTAGCGTCTACAATGTGTTTACTCTTTGTGGAAATCAACACGAAAGGTATTTAGCGTGCAGAGAGCGTGGTACACTCCTAACACGTTACCCAATGGTTCACAGTCATGCTTGCCATATCATCATCTGACAATATAAAGGGCTCATGATATCTACCAACCGGGAACGTACTGCAGCTCTATGGGTTTGAACGTACTGACATGTCTCATATATGCAGAATTGGGCATTGTATTTGATCCAGATAATGACATTTCGAAGAGTAAATCATAAATTCTACTTTATATATTTGCATATTTGAATTTGGCATGGTTAAGGAGCAGTGTATTTGCGATTGCTAGCATTACGTGGGCTATATTGAAGAAAATGACGTCAGTGTAGCGTTTTTATAACTAATCTTGTTTTGAATAAGGCAAACGCGCTTCACATGAAGTACAACCGATACCTTGTGAAAAATTAAATTCGGTTTTTGTAATTTTATTTGCCTTATGCTCTTCAGAGTTCAAAAATGATGCGCGTGTATATTGGACGATCTAATGGGTGAAAAATAACCGAATAATATATGAATGGATGAATGGGTCCCCAATAACAGAAAACTATATAAATGTGTCACCAATAACCGAATACTATATGAATGGGCATAGGGCAATATCTTGGACATCAATGACACAAAAATGCATATCAATAGTTTAAACAGTGAACTCAGTGGCGTAGCTAGGCGGAAGCTGGGAAGCCAATGCTTCCACATCCCCCGTTGACAAAAACAGAGAGAGAAAAAGAGAGATGAATACCTTCGCCTCAAAGCTAATAGTATGCTATGTATCACGGTCAAGAATTCCATCAAAATCAACAAGGAAAAAACATCACCTCTCATCTCGGCAACTCATTGAGCATAAACAAGACCGAACATGTGACGTTTGTAATATGGTTTTCATGCTGAGAGGCTATATTTATGAATGTTTTATATAAATATACTCCAGCACCAATGCCTTGCCAAAATTTACCTTGAGCAAATCCAAGCTATGAAAACATGAACGTCATGTTTGTGGAATAACCTTCATTAGGTATGCTCAAAATCGAGAGATCGGAAGGCCAAATAATTTAAAGGTGTTTGGGAACAATAAATCAACGGAATGGACTTATTGGGAGAAATGTGAATCATACAGTTAGGATGGACCTATTGAGAGAAATGTGGATTGCATCAGCTCCTTTGCACAAACTATGATCAAACTGTGAGGATAGATGACGATTATGTCAACTAATATGGAGAGAAATGTAACATGAGAGCAAATCTAGATAATATCATGGAGTACAGATCTGTGGGGATAAATGCTGATGAAACAAGCTACTGTGGAGATATGGTCAGGATATTGATTGAAACTAGCTAGGTTGAGACTTTAGGGTGAAATGTATTTATGTATGATGTGTCTAAGACGATTTCCTTATCATAAGATTGCCGTTTCGTTTGATACCGGTAATAACACGTCGGGTGTCGTAAGTGGAAACAGGAACTGTTAACCTTTCGGCTTTATTGGTTCGTTTTCTATGTAGTGTTTTGAAGATCATTGTTTGTCGTTTTGTTGCATTTCTTTGTGTCATTGTATCCTCTATCCTTCATCGACTTACGACTTCTTATAACCTATTTGGTACTGTCAAACTCTTCGATAATTTCCACAGTAGGATTGACCTTTGAACCGAAATGTGAATTACATCGGCATGTATGATATATGCGGAATTGTGCCTTGTATTTGATCCAGATAATAAAATATCGAAAAGTAAATCATAGATTCTACATAATACATTTGTTTTGTGTCATTTCATTTCCGATTTTGGCATGGTTAAGGAGGAGTGTATCTTGTGATTGCTAGCATTACGTGGGTTATATTGAAGAAATGACGTCAGTGTAACGTTTTTCATAATCACTTTTGTTTTGAATAAGGCAAACGCACTTCACATGAAGTACAACTGATACTTTGTGAAAAATTTAATTTCGTTTCAGTAATTTTATTTCTCAGAATCCACAAATAAGACACAATCAAATAAACTAGAGAAACATGAGGGGGTCCCTAGTGGAGCAGGCACTGCTTACTTTTCCAGAGCATCATAGATGACCCCTTTTATCGAATAACGTTAGAGCTGCCCAATCTTTTGTTTTCAATGTAACACTTAGGGATCATTGTTTGTGTTTCTTTCTCCTTTCTTATCTGTCTTTCATAGATTTACGACCTTTGATTAACCTTTAGGGTATCTATATCAAAATCAATAGGGTTCTAGATTCCCTTAATGACTAAGTATGTACCAAGTTTGGTCAAAATTCTTTGAAGGATTTTGATTCTAGTGTGTTCACAAGGATTGTACTTGGTTAAAATTTGACCCGGTGACCTTGAACTTTTACATTGAAAATCAATAGGGTTCCAGATTCTCTGAAGGACTAAGTATTTACCAAGGTTTGTCAAAATCTATTGAAGGATGTTGATTCTAGAGTGTTCGCAAGGATGTGACGCGGTAACAAATTTGATCCGGGTACCTTGACTTTTGACATATGACCTTGCAAATCAACAGGGCTCCAGATTCTCTTAATGTCTAAGTATGTGCCAAGATTGGTAAAAATCCATTGAATGATGTTGACTAGAGTGTTCACAAGGGGGTTACGCGGTAAAAAGTTGACCCGGTGACCTTGACCTTTAACCTATGACCTTGAAAATCAACAGAGTTCCAGATTCTCTAAAGGAAAAAATGTCTACCAGTTTTAGTCAAAATCCATTGAAGGATGTTGATTCTAATGTGTTCACAACGATGTTACGGAATGACTGACGTACGGAAGGAAGGAATGAATGACAGACGGAAGGATGGACGGAAGGACGAAGGAGAACGTTAATATATCCCTTAGCAACTTCGTTGGCGAGGGGATAGAAAAAGAACTTAGCATACCAATCCTATTAAAAAGACGTTAAAGAATACCGAAAGGGCAATACAAATGGACAATCCAGAGAATCTGGCAACATAGGGTACACAAGACGAAGAAAAACAAAACAAAAACACAACACAATACGTGTTGCACACTAAAAACAAATATCGTAAACAAGACATACAATGGTCGTTCCCTATAGCTAATCAACAACACTTTGTCCTTATGTAAAGATATAACAACTGTAACTGGTGGTTTATGTACAAATGTGTGAATTTATTCGTTAATTAATTGACTTATAATAATGCAAGAATATCATTCAATATAGCAAATTTTTTTAATTACAAACCGATCTAATAAAAAAATAAATACACGGAAGAGATATTCATTTATCTCTATGGCGCTTGATATTCATAGCCTTCCGATGTGCTTGGTTGTTTTTCAACATTTCTCACTTTCAATTTAGCTATATCCGCATTTCCGCACTTCCGCACTTCTGCATATCCAGAGTCATCATCTGATATCATGTCAAATTCTTTCGCCATGGAATATCGATTCGGAGTGGCGCCCTTACTGCTGCCATCTATAGATACATCCATTTCCGCATTTCCACAGTTATAATGTGGCATTGCGTCAAATCCTTTCGCCATGGAATATCCATTTGGGGTGGATACGTGCAGTGTTTTCACGCTTACCCTGTTTTCATCGTTATTTTTGTGTTGCCTTTTTCTAGCACAGATTATGACTATTATTACCTCAAGTAGAAACAATCCACCGATAGAAGCGCTGATTATAATTGGTGTATTATCTGACTGCGAATCGGGTTTGTCCGTTGTTAGAAGAAGTGTGAGGTCGAAGAATGTGGTGTCTGTTCCATCAGTACAATATATTTTAAGTATATATTCAGAATTTGTGTTGACGTCAATACTAGAATTTCAGGCAAAATCAGAGACGCATCTGAAAAAAATTAATGTACAAGTAACAAAATGAAAAACAAACAAAAGATACCACAGTGTCGGAACAATTCCAAAACACCATAGAAAACTCATTGAAACAGAGGAAAAATCGATCCCATTAACACACATAAAACATTTGCTCTCTCACTTTCATTGGGTTAAAACACCAACTTGTCCTATTGATATCGCTCTTATTGACATAAAAACGTAGATATCAAATTGAGTTGAAGTGCTCGCACTTAGTCAGGAGAGTGAATGAGCAAGTGTATGTGTATGTATAAATGTACGTGTCCACGAAAATAGATAGCCACGAATGTAAATAAGCTCACAATATATTAGCCTATGTTTAATGTTGTTCTCCAAGGTACTGAACTCGAAAGAACAGAGGTCATTTATTGGTAGCACTATGCTGCCTCGTGCGAAATTCAATTTTCTGCAGACGTTTAATATTTTCTCCCTTGGAGCCCATTTCAAACGTTAGACTACATGGATCATAAACCATATATAAGGGCCTCAGCTTCAAGAAGCATGCAACTACAGGAGTGTTTACTGATCAGGCTATTGTATTGTCCGTGTTTATGTTGTCATTCATATTTGGATTAGGATTTCATGGTTTGAAATGGAAGCGGATCTGTATAGTCTTTTGCTCGTTTTATTTTCCCGTTTCCGCTGGTGTTCGCATTGCTGATATTGATGGCATTGCCATTAAAATACCAGGAACTGCCAACTCTCCCGGAGCACCCGAGTTCATTCGCGGATTTGGTGGTGTTCGTGTTGCTTTTTAGTTTGCTGTGTGGTATGTTGTAAATCATTTGTTTGTCTGGTTATTCTTTTTCCTTTAACCATTATATTGTTTGTCATATGATTTACGGCTTCTGCTTCATATTTGATATCTTGAAACTTGACCAATATAAATAATAAATACAATTATGAATTCCCTAATTTATATTTATTATTCGAAGGCATCATGACACATATATTATTGCTGCGGTTCCAATAAATCATTGTCAATATCACACACTTTCCGTGACCGTGTAGAAATAAGATGAACATGTCAATATGTGGTGATGTCTTGTTGATCATGCATGTCACATTGTCTGATGGATCGTCTACAGTGAAGTTGGCAAGATTAGGATTGATATCAATGGGGTTGATTCCCAACATGTCTAGGAGGCCATGTATCATAGGAGGCTGCAACGACAATGATATCTTTGTGAGTAGGTGACCTCTGACATAATCTTAAATTTGTTGATAGCGGTCAGTATTAGGTAGAAGTAGAAGAAGAAGTGGGTATTTTGAGTACAAAGAAATTTATATTTGATAACGAGGAAGATGCTGAGTTTGTTTGTTTGATTGGTGGTAGTTAACGCCACTTTCAACAATATTTCAGTTGTATCGTGGCGGTCAGCTTTGTTTATGGAGGGAACAATAAGGCAATGTTTGCATAGATTGCTATAAGTCAAACTACAACACAATCACGAACACGGCTGTCCCTCGTAGAAGTGGGTATTTTAAGCAAAAATAATGTTTCTATTTGATAATGAGAACGATGTTGAGAGGGATAAAGTGTGTACATTGTTTTGTAAGCGCTTTGTTAATGTTGTTTTATTTATGCCGGATAGTTCAGTTCTGTAGAATAACTCTCATAACAATATGTTGTTCTGTATTGATCCATGCGAATAAACAAACGGCTAAATGAAAAGAAAAAGCAAATTAAGAAAATCAGGTTGACAGCATTTAAATTTGTAAAAAGCGTGGTTTAATAAAGGAAATATTATAAAATTAAAGTATTCGGTGTTATTGAATGAGTATTATATATAGGCATACTCAATATATTGTATTAAAATTAACGTCAGTTTTCAGAACTAATGGAGAATAGTTTGAAGATATCAAAGGTTTAATCAGAAGCCGTCACACAATGGCCAAAAGAAAATGGACAAAAGGCAAACAAACAATGGTAATGGGATTAAAAAACAATCAAACAATTTAGACGCTAAAATGGCAGCGGACATAAAAACAAAAAACAGAATAAAAAGACGTAAAACATGTAATTGGACAAAGTGAACAATACAAACCCCACTGAATCCGGAGATGAAGACAGTTTCTCCAGCTCTACTAGTGGGACCTGTCGTGTTGGCCTTGTTAAAAATGTAATAACAAGTACGTGAATTAGGCTAATACGAGTACTTTCATTACTAGGTAAAATAATGGTTTTTCATTTCTTCCCTTCAGATATGGTAAATTAAACCACCGACCGTGTATAAAAGAGATTGCTTCCCTTGATTTTCACAATATATAATATACTGACACTGTTCACATCCAGGAAAGGTAAAAATAATTGTTTTTATGATTTTTCTCAATAATAAAAACATAGATGTCTAATGTAGTAGGTCCCACGCTTTTCTGGAAAATCCACCACGTACAGGACAGGAAGTCGTATACTTTAATTTGATAAAAATTTAAATCACCACATGTGATAATCAAATATTAAAGACTGAAGTGAACCTATTTTAAATTATTATATCCCATGGATCACAATTAGTTTAGTCTGATGTTACTGGTATTCATAAATATTATATTTATTACGGTCTGATGTTTATAAAAACTTACATTTCAAATTCTGGAATAACCTTAATCAGGTACGCTCCAAATCGAAAGATACGAGATCCAAATGATTGAAATATCGGGAGCAATAAACCCAAAGGGCTTAGCCGAAATCCGCTACGGTCACATATACATGAGGGAGGAGAACCATACTTTTGTTAATAATTACATGATTTAGGAACTGTAAATTTCAGTAATAAATAGATCTTATAACCCACTGACTACTGGGCGGATGATAACCTCGGGGACTAATTGTACATCATCAGAGGTATCAACCCAATGATAGGAGGTATCATCCCAGTGATAGGAGGTATCAACCCAGTGATAGGAG
>MJUT01064003.1:137215-150797 GCA_002080005.1 Gigantidas platifrons
TTATTATAGTATAATATGCTGAATTTATAATATAGTAAAAGTTGTATCTTAATTACAACTTTTGCTTCTACCTGTATACCAAAAAAATCAAAAGTGGGAGAAATGTGAACACATCCAGTTCTCACCTTAACTATCTAAACAGACAAAAGACCACGACATATGGCGTTGGAAATGTAGACCCTGTCCTGGGACAAGCACAGAAATGTGGTGGGGTTAAACCGGTTAATGGGATTCCTAATTCCCCTCTTGAAAACAGGATCCCGAACACAAAATGTCTGATTTAGTGTGTACAGTAATTTAACAATATCACCGACCTAATATTGAATGTATTGTTATAAATTAAAGAAAAACAGTAATTGCTTCGTTACCTTTAATTGCGTGTTGAACAAGGAAGAGGGAAACTATATGACAAAAGCTTAAAAACGTCTTTCAACTAAGCTCTTATATAAACAGGAAGAAGTAAGATGAAAAGCCAAAAAAAAAAATAAAAAAAAAAAGATTAGGTAAATTTCATTTTTTTTAAATAGCACACTGTCGGAATTGTTCTGAAATCATATAGAAAAAATATAGAAAGAGGCATAAGTCGATAATTCTAGCATAAGTCCATTCACAGAAAGGAAAATTTATTTTTTTATTGTACCCGTTTTTTTGGGTTTTTTCAGAGGTTCGTTTTCTTTGTACATTTGTAGTGACATTAATCGCAAACCGTGTTCATTTCGATATCTGCCATTGGTCAATACCAAAAGATTGATTGGTAGAGAGTTGCTGCTAACCTACAAGGAAGATACTGAACTAGGCCTTCCTAGTGGTTTACCGCTACTGAATATCTTTGTCACAAATGAACACCCATATATGCTCGTAATCACAATATGTTCCTTTTCTCAATCATGACATATCACTGGGTTTGTAACAAGAGCAACACGGCAGGTGTCACTAGTGGAGCAGGACCTGCCTACTATCTCTGACTGAGTACCTAAGTGTACGTTCCGTTTTAGTGAGGTTTTTGTTGGTCCATGGTTAATTTTCTTTATTGTATTTTGTAGATTATGTTTGTCGTTGTGTTGCATTTTTTGTTGTTGCTATGTTATTGTCTGTCTTTCGTCGATTGACGGCTTCGTATTCCCCTTTTGGTATCTTCACACGCCTTTTCCATTTCTTGTAATTGCAATCTTGCCCTTTCTGCATTCATGGCTTATCGCCTGGTTTGTAACAACAGTAGTATAACGGTGCTATTAGAGGAACATGAACTGCTACCCTTACGGGGCACGCGTGTTCAACCCCTGTTTTAAATGGGGCTGATGTTACTCAATCTTAGTTTTCTGTATATTACTTTGCAGATCATTGCTTAATCCTTTTGTTGTTTTTTTTTTTTTCTTAATTAACCATTGAATTGTCTATCCTTCCATTTACGGCTTTTGATTACCCCTTTGGTAACTCAACCTAACACAGCATCAAACAATCAAGTTCACTGTAATTAGCAATAGCAGAATAACAAGTGTTGCGTTGATTGATGTGTAGGTACCCGTGAGAAGAGCTTGAAGATACCAAAGGAATAATCATAATCTGTAAATCAGAAAAAAGGACATACAACACAATGACCAAAAGAACAACAAAACAATAAAACATCATGCATAAATCTAAAGATCAAGTAACGCTAACCCTACTAAGAACCGGGGTAAACTCATGTTCCCTAGAAGGTTAAGCAGTTCCTGCTCCACTAGTGGCATCCATTGTCTTAATCTAGTTACAAATCCGGTGATACGGTGATACGTCATGAATGAGGAAAGGAAAGGGAAGTGCTTACGACAAGTGTAACATATCTCTGGTCATGGTGTCGACCGTGAAACATTCGAAGTAATGACCTCAACATAACCAATAGGAAGCCTTGGTTCAGTAGCTTCTTTGTTAACAGCAACCCTCTATTAAGGAAACTACGATTGGAACCACAAGCTCCGAAATGAAATATCGTATCAAATGAGAGATATATACTACATATGCAGGTGCTACAGGAATGTTGCTACATATAAATGGAAGGTTCACAATGGGAGAATTAGATGTAGAATAGAAAAGTTTTAAGCACATCAGATATCTACAGTTTTATTACCATAATAATTCAAAGATAATAAGCCACTTTGCTTCCCTTGTGAGTTCTTTCAGAATATATGGAAAAACTTAAATATTTTCCTGATAGCAATATATTATTTAATAATTTTTTAGTTTTAATATAAATATGCAAAATATTGTTTTTGAGTCTGAACATTTTAGGGTCGTTTGATCAAAGTCTTCTTTGTTTTACATTGAATGCGTCGTAGCAATGGTGAAAAATGTGTGGGTCTCTTTTATTCTATATTTTACTCTATTCTCGTGGATTTTTGCAGATGAAAATAAATTTCATATTTATCTTCTCTTCCATCAACTTTTTTAGCATATTTTTAATATATATATTTTCCAATTGTCCAATCGTTACAACTTAGTGAGAGGTGGGTTTTGCCAATTGCCCAATCGCTACAACTTAGTGGGGAGAGCGTCATTTCTAAAATTATTATTATTGGAAAGACTATATCTGAAGAAATATACAACAGGTAAATACCTCCTCCTCTGGACAAAAGATATGCTAAGAAAAACACAGTTTGGTTTATTTAAGGTAACTAAGGGAAACTCCCATGCATGGAGAAAGCGAAAAAGTTAATGGCCTAAGATAAACACCCCTTTATATAGCAAAAATGATTTATCGTGCCTCTTTTTCCCTTTAGTTTTTGTTTTTTGTGTTTTTTTTTTTAAATATATTAAGTTATTTTACTAAGCAAAATATTTAATCACACAGATATACTTTACTAGTATATATATATATCTTAAATAAAAGTAATTGGCGAATTAATCGTCGTTTTTCATATGAAATAGTATATATATATATAACAATAATCTAATGATAGACAACAACTGCTCAGTCATGACCACATATGTATATACGCTTTATTTTGTTTTTTTTTTTTAGTTTTTCGGTCCCTACACTTTTTATCATTTTTGTCTCTTTTCCCCTTTTTTTGCAAGTATATTTGTTATCCGTTTGTTTGTTTGTGTGTGATTATTTTTGCTTGTTAGTTCAATTGAATTCCAATGAACTCAGTGATCAAGTAAACAAAAGGGTATAAACATGATATCCACAATCGGTTAAGGTTATCTCTGTCTGAGGAATATTGACCTCACTCTTCGGATAATACCTCCAGTAACTGGTAGTCCACCAGCAGAGATATATATCAGTGATAGTAAAAAAGTAAATATCTCATTTATGAAAAGAAAGTTTAATCAGTGATGTCAACAATTCCTACTATGTCAACAAATCGACCAATCACTTCTCACCATAACTGTCTAAACGGGCAAACGACCCGACATATGTCGCTAGAAATCTAGATCCTGTCCTGGGACATGCACAACAATGTGGTGGGATTAAACCTGTTAATAGGATTCCTAATCCCCTTCTTGAAAACTGGATCTCAAACGTAAAATGTCTGATTCAATGTGTACAGTAACTTAGCAATATCACCGTCCTAATATTGAATAATTTAAAGAAAAAAAAAGTAATTGGTTCATTACCTTTAATTATGTTTTGAACGAGGAAGAGGGAAGATATATGACAAAATCGTAAAACGTAAACTAAGTTATTATATAAACAGGAAGAAATAAGATGAAAAGCCAAAAAAGAAAAAAAAATTTAAAACATGAAAAAATTAAGTAAATTATTATTTTTTTTAAATAGCACACTGTCGGAACAGTTCCGCAGACATATAGATAAAGCGTAGAAAGAGGCGAAAGGCGATGATTCTAACATTTTTCACAAAAAGACAAAAAGGAAATGTTTAATACACCTATTTTTGGGTTTTTTTTCAGGAATTCGTTTTGTCCTCAACATATTAGATATGTTATCATAGGTGGTTTAATGTTCAGTACAATACCTGTGAATAAACAATGCTTCATTTGTTAGTTTACTTCGTTGCATATATATATATACATCTATATATAGATTAATAGTGACATTAATCGCCAACTGTATTCACTGCGATATCTGTTATTGGTCAATACCAAAAGATTGATTGGTACAGAGTTGCTGCTAACCTACAAGGAAGATACTGAACTAAGCCTTCCTAGTGGTTAAGTTGAAGTTATCACTTCGAATGCTTTACGGTCACCAGTATGACTTGGTTAACCGCTACTGAATATCTTTGTCACAAATGAACACCCATATATGCTCGTAATCACAATATGATCCTTTTCTCATTCATGGCACATCACCGGGTTGGTAGCAAGAGCAACACGACAGGTGCCACTAGTGGAGCAGGACCTGCCTACTATCTCTGACTGGGTACCTAAGTGTATGCTTCGTTTTAGTGGGGTTTTTGTTGGTCCATGGTTAATTATCTTTTTTGTGTTTTGTAGAATATCTTTGTCGTTGTGTTGCATATTTTGTTGTTGCTATGTTATTGTCTGTCTTCCGTCAATTGACGGCTTCGTATTCCCCTTTTGGTATCTTTACATGTCTTTTCCATTTGTTGTAGGTGCAATCTTGCCCTTTCTGCATTCATCGCTTATTGCCTGCTTTGTAACAACAGTAGCATAACGGTGATATTAGAGGAACATGAACTGCTACCCTTCCGGGGCACATGTGTTCACCCCCAGTTTTAAATGGGGTTATGTTGGACAATCTTAGTTTTCTGTATATTACTTTGCATATCATTGTTTATTCCTTTTGTTGTTGTTTTTTTAATTTGACATTGTATTGTCTATCCTTCCATGTACGGCCTTTGATAACTCAACCTAAAACATATAAAAATCAAGCACATTGTCATTAGCAATAGGAGAATAACAAGTGTTGCGTTGACTGATGTATAGTTAACCGTGAGAAGAATGATGATATCAAAGGGATAATCAGAATCTGTAAATCGAAAAAAGACATAAAACACAATGATCAAAAGAACAAAAGAATAAACTACGATCTATAAAACAGTATGCACAAAACTACAGATCAAGTAACACTAACCCTACTAAGAACCGGGGTGAACTCAGATGCTTCGGAAGGTTAAGCATTTCCTGCTCCACTAGTGACATTCATTGTCTTAATCTAGTTACAAACCAGGTGATGCGTCGTGAATGAAGAAAGGAAAAGGAAGTGCTTACGACAAGTGTAACATATCCCTGGTCATGGTGTCGACCGTGAAACTTTCGAAGTAATGACTTCAACATAACCAATAGGAAGCCTTGGTTCAGTAGCTTCTTTGTTAACAGCAACCCTCTATTAAGGAAACTATGATTGAAACCGCAAGCTCCGAAATGAAATATGATATCAAATGAGAGATATATACTACATATGCAGGTGTTACCGGAATGTTGCTACACATAAATGGAAAGTTCACAATGGGAGAATTAGATGTAGAATAGAAAATATATTTATTTCTTTTCGGGTTAGTACAATATGGTTCGAACAAGTAATGTAAAAATGTCAGGGTAGGTAGATCTTGATATGCTGTATATTTTTGCAATTTAAACTTAACCTTTATCTCTTATAGTTTTTGAAATATAAGACGAAAAGTATTCAATTTTTTTTTTATTTGATGAAAAAAGGGCAATAACTCTAAGATGGATAATCAAATTTACTTCAAAATTGCAGGGTAGGTAGGTAGATCTTGACATGCTGACGTATACTTCAAATGACGTCACGCCCGTTAGGACATGGTTTTGAAACAATAATGGAGAAGGGACAAGACCAGATTCAGAGTACATTGTACATTCTACTTTAGTGGACCCTAACCCTAATCATAACTTAACCTTAACCCTAACCTTAAACCTAAACCTAACCCTCACCGTAACCCTAAACCTAACCCTAGCCATAGCCATAATCCTAACCTTAACCCTAACCCTAAACCTAACCTTAACCCTAAATAATGTTAATGAATGGGAAAATGCTTTAAAAACAAACAACAACAAAAACAACAACTTTAAGAAACAGATAAAAAAAAAGAAACATGGAAAACAAAACTATCATTACAATTATTTTTAAGGGCAAACTTTGTTCGTGTAAACGGACCTATAGATATGCGAGTTTGGAAAGGACGCCTATTTAAGAATATCCTAAAATTGGACCGTGATTTGAGATAATGACGTCATAGATGCGATAACGTAACCCTCATTCCGCTTGTGCTCCATTTAGGGTTACGAATCGATATCATTCAACCTATGGGAGCAAATTAAAAATTTCGTTTCGGGAATATTTCAACTTTCCTTTTGCATATCTGGTCATAACTTATTATTCCCAACTATTTCTAAGTAATGGTGATATGAAATAAGTGTTAAAATACCTGTTTCTATCTTCAAGACAGGTTTCGCATTTGAAAATTGTTACTTGTTCGCCAAAACACCTTACGTAGACTCTCGTGGTGGGCGGAGCCTATCCATATATGGATCTCAAAGCCAAATATGGAAAACGTTTACTACGAATTTTACTACGAATCCATCCAAATAAAGATATCTCCAAAACGAGTCAAGTGCACGTGAAATAGTAACTTGTAAGCAAAATGTCGGACAGAAAGAATATTTCATGCATTCAAATTTTCAGATGGATATAAGTCTACCATGGATTGATGCAGCGTTTACTTAGCACCTCAAGGTTTACCTAAATATATTTATCTTTCAATCCCGTTAATATTTCTTACCACTTACAACGGAATTAGGACAAAAAACCGGCGGGTGTGAATCACTCCGGGCGCTGTTCCCATACGTTGAATGGGACCGATTCGCTACCCTAAATGGAGCACAAGCGGAATGTGGGTTACGTTATCGTATCTAATGACGTCAGTGGACGCCGATTTGAGGAGTGGAGGTCGATTTGAGTCTATCATATATAATACATATCATATGTACAGACAATGGACAGAAGTATTCACACGCTTCCAATTTTCCCTATATGCCAACTATAATATTTCAAGTCACAAGCGAAGCGAAAACTGAAAAGAGCACGCGGTCATGCTATATAAAAATGTCGGAAAATCTCAACGAGACTGACATTCGCGAAGAAATTTCACCTCGAAGGTCCTACTGTGGACAATTTTCTGAAATGAATTCAAAACTTCGATATTCAAACAATATTATTTTACAAACCTATCAATTGTAGCTTTAATTGTTATTCTGTTATAGCTTTAAACTTGCGGTTCAAGGAATCTTCAAACAGTATGGCGTCTCATATGCAGCCTCATTCTGGGGAGCATTGCTCTGAATGTATTTAGTTTCCGAAGTAGAACTCTTTCTTGATGAAGCTAATAATGTACTGTAGCGTACTGTGCAGTCTATACAGTATTCTTTGTTAATGCTTGAAGAAGGCTAACAGGGTTAATAATTTTCTTCTTAAAGAAGTATATAAGTATGGTATCGGGTGACATATTACTATATCACTTTGTTGTAAAATAAAACATATACATATGAAAACATTACTTTTAGATTGTAAAAAAGCAATAAAATGTACATAAAAGCTTCAGTGCACGCGATACGTTTCTGAAATAACCTTCATAATGTACGACCAAGTTCAAAAGATTTGAAAGTTTTTACAGATATATCATTTAAATATATTATATTATTTATATTTTCTGTATTAGCCTGAGTTGTATTGTATGTCTATTATAAAAAAAAACTTCCTGCTGTAATTCATGTATTGCATGCTTCAATAACGATGTTTGTGGTTTTAATTCTTTTTTGTTGTTGTTGTGAACATAGAATGATTTAATATGTAAAGCAAAGGACAGGTGTTGCGTAAAGATGTTGATAAAGATAATAGTCATTAAAACATTACTTCCTTCTATCCCCCCGTTTTTGTGTATGGCGTATGGCAGTTCATACGTTACACGAATATGTTGGATACTTGACAACATGCAAGGACTATTAATGATTATTGTTTTTTTTTAAATTAATTTAATTCGGTAGAAAAAAGAAGAAAAAAAACAGCAAAAACATGCAAAACAAATCAGCGAAAATCAAAAACAAAACAAAACCAAAACAAAACAATGCAAAAAGATCAAGCAAATGTAATCAAACAAAAGAAACAAACGAAAACAAATATAATTGGAAATTTAATGAAGTGAAAAAGACGGAACAAAGAGATAAAGAAAAAGAGTAAAAACCGGTAAACTAAAATTCTATATAAAACATGCATATACAACTGTGGAGTCGTGGATGAGCCTTTTTTTTTGTCTATCATTAGATTATTATAATATATATAATATTTCAGTTGAAAAACGACGCTTTATGATGCTGTTCTTTTTAAGGTGTGGGTGGAGGACGGGGTGAGTAATTGAGTGAGGAATATTACAGCTGGGTTTTTTTTAAAGAGTGACCATTTAACTTTTAAAGGGGTTGTAGATATGCTCTTGTTGGAAGACAAATACAATTTCTCGCCAAATTGGGTACAAAATAGTAACCCCGTATATCGGTTTTTTTTTCGCGTCGCGATTTTTCCGCGATATTCAGTAAAAATCAGCAGGTTAATTTTTCGATGTGTTTTATTTTCACTGAATGACAAAATCCTCGCTAAGAATAAATTTATGGCAAAAGGATTATCAACTATATATAGATCATTATGACAACAATTTTAAGAATATTTGTTTCTTTTGGTATTTTATACACATGAAAACTCAGGTTAATCGGAATTTCAGAACGAGTACATTTCTTTTGTTTTCGGTATTTAGATGAACCTTGAGACCACGTAGTTGATATTATTCGATCCCAGCAACTATAAAATTTCAGAAAAGAATTAAAATAACACTCTCAATAATAATAATTAATGTAATAACAATATTAAATATTGTTTTAATCAACTTTCTTATGATTATAAATATTTGATTGTTTTAATTATTGTCGGGTGTAGGCTCGGCTTGGTAAACCAGCGGCACTGATCTCGGATTCAATAATTGTTCTTTATTAATCGTAATTAATGGTCAATTATCAAGCCACAGCTGAATTTAATGATTAATTAACACAAATGATGCCAACTTTATCCCTCTACCTGTAATTGTTAAATAAATAATTACCTGTTGATAATCTGACATTTATCACACCTTGCAGTAAGCACATTCAACCGTAACATACATCTGTTAACTAAATTGCCATGTTATTTTCTTATTATTTTAGGGCAATTTTCCGCGGAGTTTAATTTATGCGCTTTTAAATTGACGCGAACATAGCGAAAATTAGCCACACGCGAAAAAAACCCGATATGCGTAATAACAAATTTATAAAATCTGAAGAAAATAACAGATTTTCCATGTCAAAGAAATGCTGACAAGGGAGAAAAACATATACCCCCTTAAGAGTTTAATGGTCATTACTTAAAATTAAGTGGTAGGTTATTTGTAACGTTTTGAATTGTAAGTCAAGAACGAACACATACTCCTCACGTTTATCTTCTTTATCTTCTTGCTGCTAATAACTACCAGATTGGTTCAAATTATCCATGTCAATTTTACAGAGATTAAAAATAATGAACATTTCACGCCAGTTTCAGTTCACGTGTTGGTGGTACTGTTGACGAGGCGAAGCTGGAATACGAACAAAGAATCACCCTCATACTGGAGCACCTACAGAGGACCACCCTCATGCCGGAGTACTCACAGAGAACAACCCTCATGCCGGATGATAATGTCTAACTATATCACACTAACGATTGTTTCATCGAACTCACAATATTACAGATGGAAGTTGCTGGATAATGTTGCAAGTGTCTTTGGATTGATTGTCCATTCTAGATTGCCTCTTATTGTTTTGTCTAACGTTTATTTTCCACTAGTGGAACAGGGACTACATTCTCTTCCGCAACATTTTAGCTCACCATGGTTGTTAGTGGAGTTCGTGTTGTCCATCCGGTAGCTCTGTATGTTGTGCTTTGTTCATCATTGTTTTTATTTTTGTCCATTTTCATTTGGATATTTTATTGTATGCCTTCTTGACATTACAGCTTTTGTTCACCTCTTTGGTTACCTCTGTGGTATCATCAAACTTGCCTTAGTGTTCATCGCTTTATGATATACAGTCAAACCTGAGTAATTATTATTTGTAAGGCATATTACAGCTGTTTTTTTCTTAGAGAGTGACCATTTAACTTTTAAGGGGCTTGCTATGCTCTTTTTGGAAGATAAAGGGGTATTAAACAGTGACCTATATTAAAAGGGATCTTATTCTTGTTCTGTCTTAGAAAACGTCTTGAAATTACGGCGTTTGATTACCTCTTTTTTGCATTATTAATCTATACTTGATGCTGGCAATTTTATAATATACAGTCAAACTTTCCCTGCGGTCACCTCTATTAAGCAGTCACATGTATTAAAGGGCAACCTTATTCTTGTCCTGTCTTAGACAAGTTCATATATGTTGAACCGCTTTTAAGAGGTCATCTGTCTGATAAGACCACGTTTTCTTTGTGACCTCTTATTACAGTTTGAACTTTATGTTTATGTGGCGTGAAAGAGAACGTTAGGTTCGAATTTTTGATAGCAAGATGTTAGCAGATTTATATATACTAGTAAGGTGTGTCTGTATGATAAAGATATTTTTAAAGAATATGATTTATTTGTTTTAAAGGGAATTCCTGTTTGCTATATATATTGGTGCTTCTCTTAGCTCTTTCACTTCATCGCTTTTTTTATGCATGGACGTTCTCTCAATCCCGTTACAAAGACGCCATGCTTTCACATTTCTTTTGTCCTACATTATTTTGTACTGTAAATTTGTCCAAGTATAATCATTTCAATAATTATTACAATTTATATTTATTTTAGAAAAAAAAATTGTAACGACAAATATATATATATATTTTATTTAATGCTAAGATGCATATATAAGGGTGATAACAAAATTACCGAACACCGGGAAATCTTCCAAAGAGAAAGTCAAAACTCATAAATCAACAAACAGACAAAATCAGTCAAGAAATGAAAGGCAAATATATAACTTACATTCATTGGCAGAATTCCACGAGAAGAGAGTAAAATATACAATTAAGGAGACATATATCGTTTTGGCCATTGTCACTACGTATTCTATATAACTAGGAAGACTTTGATAAAAAAAAAAACGACCCTTGGTAATAATAACACGGTAGTTTGTGAGAGTTAAAGGAATTATTAAATAATATATTGCTATCATGATCATATTTAAGCTTTTCATATATTTTTAAAAGGACTCCAAAAGCAGGCACAGTGATTAAGTCATTGAATAGCTATGGTAATACAAAATGTAAATATCTTATGTTTTTAAAACTCTTCAATTGTACATATATTTTACAGTTACCTGCCCATCGGCCAATGAAACATATGTTATTCTGAATTCCAATGAGATCAATATTTAGTTATATCATTAGGTAACAAGAGTTTGTATTTAATATATAATACACAATTTATATAGCGCTATATATAATACATAAAAATTACTATAAGCGCTTAACATAGTTTAAAAAAGAACAAAGACTACAAAAATTACATGCAAAATTAAAAAAAAATAAAGATTTTTTTTTTTACATAAACCTATAAAACTTACAAGAAACGAAACATGAAGCAATAAAACTAAAATTATAGAAGAGGAAGAAAGTGATATGGAGGCTCTTAACTAAAAGTGAAAAAAGTATGAAATATGTTTAAACAACGCGTCTATAATTAAAAAAATAAAAATTGTCCACCAAGAATTAAAAAATACGTGACTCATATAGAATATAAAAATACATCGTTACTGCACACCATCAATTAGATAAAATCAACATAGGCAAGTCTATAAAGATATGTTTTCAGTTGTTGCTTGAAAATTCCCATTGATTGTTCATGTCGGGTGCTGCTTGGGAGATTGCTTCACAGTGTAGATGCTGCCCTGTCAAATTGCCTCTCACCGAATGTCTTTTTGCGCACTCTGGATTTTGATAGCAGCATGGAATTTTCCAAGCGAAGTGATCTTGTTGGAACATGAATTTTTAACAATTCCTGGGGATAAAAAGGAGCACGCTCAGTCAGAACTCTGAAAGTGTATAAAAGCTACTTGTACTGACACCTGTAGATACTAAATGCGTAATCAAAAGCCATACATCGATGGACAGACAATACAATGGCCACAAAAAAAGGACAAAAGAAGTGTAATAACAATATTACCGAAAACCGAGCAATCTTCCAAAGAAAAAGCAAAACTCATAAGTCAATAAATAGACAAAATCAGTCAACAACCGGATAACTGGGGAAACCGCAATGGCCTTGACTTGGTAAAGGCATTCCCAAAGAAATGATGTGTTAAATAAGATTGTTCTTCTCCAAACTTCCCGCTTCCATTACGGTTAAAATGTTCTGGTTGTCACTATAACAGCATTATAAAAGGACAAACAATGATCTACAAAGCAATGCACAGAAAACTTAAGAGTAAGTCATTCCTGCTCCAGTAGTGGGACGAGTCATGTTACTCTAGTTACAATTCCTGTAATAAGTCATGAATGAAGACACGAAAGGACAAGATTGTGATTACGACAAACGGATCATATCCGTGATTATTTGTGACACAGATTATCCTCCGTAATGGTTAACCAAGTCGTGTTGGCGACCGTAAACCGTTCGAAATGATTACTTAAGCTTAACCACTAGGAATTATTGGTTCATTGGCTTCTATGATAGCATCAAGAAAATTATGATAGCAAACGTACTTCAGGAAAAGTTGGGAGGTTTGCTATCCTCTACAGATTTCCATTCCAAATATTATATTCCTTGATATGCTCAAAATAGTTTTTCACAGAAAGAAAGAGATGGTGTAATAAAAACATAATATGTTGGCACAACGCGTAAGTGGAAAACCCTCATATTCAAAAGACTGGTAAAAAGCCAAAAACGTGTGTGTGATCAAGTATAGCCAAAGAACATAAACATGATATCCAAAGTCGGCTGAGGTTACCTATCCCTGATGAATATTGACCTCACTGGGCCGATAATATCTCCGATAATTAATCGTCCACCAGCAGAGGTACATATCCAGTTATAGTAAAACACTAAATATCTAATTTATGAAAAGAACGTTTAAACATTGATGTAAACTATTCCAATAATATAAACAAATCGGTTTATTCAAGTTTCTCCCACAAGTGTCAATCAATGGCTTGGCTTGATGTTTTTACAGTGATTAAAATTGCTTATATAATCAAAGTATAGTGAAACCTTTAAATGATGTAAATAATTTTAAAGTATAAATGCAATAATATGCTCTGCATCAAAATGTGTTTTAATTTAAAAATAAATGTGCAAAAAATGCAGAGACAATGACAACGATCGACTATTCGTAAGACGAGCAGTAGTTCTAACACTGTTATCACCGAAGATGTATGGTTCAACACACTGAAAGACAGAGAGGAGACTGCCATCAACACGACAGCGTTCGCCGGTTATGTTACAGTCGTCAGAAATAGAACCACTTCGACACCGAGGGCCCACGTACCAACAATCACATAAAGGGATGGGACAGCAAGTTAAAGAAGCACATCAACCACGCACACCCCAACATCTTCGTCCTAATTGAACTTCTCCAGCAA
>MJUT01064003.1:171054-193399 GCA_002080005.1 Gigantidas platifrons
TATTTATATATCTACTATATTTATATTTATATATAGTAATTCAAATCAAATGAAATATACAAAATACCACACTGTCGGAACAGTTCCAATATCATAGAAACAGATGCAAATCGATACGCCCTAACACACATATACAGTATATGGCCGCTCCAATAGAAAAATTGCAGAAAGAGGCAACATCGATACTCCTAATACACACATACATGACAGCTCACTTTCTTGATCTGGAATAGGCATGTCAATGACAAGCGGTGGAGTTAAGCCAGTTTTATGGGCCCAAACCTTCACTCTCCGTGACATGATGTGATCATGCTAGTCTTTTTCACACTTTTTTCTTTTTTCATTATATTTTAGAGGGACCACCACAATTTGGTATGACTCCTGACAGCGTAACTATTGGTTACCGTAAAAGTGTCAATAGCATAGTATTGGATGTTGAAATAACAGATTTTGGAGATTTTATTCAAAACATGGAGCTGGACTATGATAATAAATACTTCTATTTTGATACTCGTTTACGTACGTATTGAGAGCATTTATTGCAATAAATTGGAAAACATAAAATAACCACACTCTCTGAACAATTTCAAAATTCATTCGCAAAATAATGGAAACAGGCTAAATCGATTATCCTGATACAAATATACACAACCACTCACTTTCGGTTCGGTTTATGGTATATGATGTTTAGTGCCACTTTCAACAATATGTCAGTTATATCGTGACAGTCAGTTTCATTAGTGAAGGAAACCGGAGTATCCGCAGAAAACCACAAAGAAAGTCAAACTTTATCACATAATCATGCATCTCCTCACTCACTTTCGGACTTGGTACAGGCATATCAATAAAAAGTTGTAAATACTAAGATAAATAGGTCACAGATTCAAATATTTAATCTAATGCACATATGAATAAAAAGGGAAACAAAAAAATCTACAACACTGTCGGACCATTTAAAAACCGAGACATAATCTATATCCCTTAATATTACGTAAGACGAAACATATTCATCGCCACGATATAGCTGAGTATTGCTGAAAGTGGCATTAAACACCATAACCCTACATTTCCTAAATTAAATTAATTACAGGAAGTATCTTCGTAAAGAAAATGCTACCCCATTCTACAGGACAGAAGATAACAAGACATAATTATGTATTGTCAGTACAAGATTGGTGCTATAATACAGCTACTCTGAACGTTACAGTGACGAAAAATATTGTGAGTATGAATCAGGGAAAATACAGAGGCTCACGGAGGTCATTGGTGATAAAACGCGTATTGCTCACTAAATTTAATGTCTAAGTTTGTATTACTATCACTGAGTCGATACCTCTGCTGATTGTTGACTATTTGTCTCCGAATGTACCATCCGCACAGAAATCAGTGTTTTTTTTATCTCTCCTTGATGTGAACAAGGTCAATACTAGTATATTATATATTCTGAAAATCCATTGGAGCTATCCCTTTTATATACTGTTGACACTAAAGACGGAATTAATTTACCGTGAATGAATGGAAGAAATGAACGAACCATTATTTTACGTGGTAATAAAAGTATTTGATATACACCATCTCGTCATTTCCCAATCCATGGCTTGTCATCGAATTTTGCACAACATTAGCACGACAGGTGCCACTAGCAGAGCAGGAATTACTATCCCTTTTGGAGAGACTGTGTTTATCTTCGGATTCTGTGAGGTTCGTGTTGTTCACTTTGTATTAGTATCCGACATGGTTTCTCTTAAGATAGTGTTCGTTTCATTTAAAAGAAACATGACATTAGCTGCTAACTTTTCCGCAACACCTGAGTTCACCCTAGATTTTTAGCGGGGTTCTTGGTGCTCAGTCTTCAGTCTTCTGTGTAGTATTTTGTAGACCATTGTTTATTTGTCTTCTGTCCCTTTTCATTCGTTCATTGTATGACGGCTTCTGATTAAACCTTTGGTATCTTCAATCTTTTCAATCTGAACACTGACGTTTTGATACAGTATAATACAGTATAGTGAGTTTGCCTATTGTATTCATTGTATGACCCTGAACACTTACAAGAATCAGTCTAAGATTTCTAATATTACATTGTTACATGAATGCACTCTTTTCATTTGGTCTTTTTATGGTTATATACCAGAATGTAACAAACAGCTAATAACAGTTAAATAATACACGCAGAAATCTGGGCTTTAGTTGTATTACTCATAGACAGCCGTGTAATAATCAACGACCTAGATGTGATATGGTTCCATGTTACACATCATTTATACCACGATTTTCCTAGTTAAAGGTTAAACTCGGAAAACTGTGATGTAAACATTGCATATTTCCTTGATTAAACTTCCAAGATTTACACACATTTAAATGTTGTCAACCTGATGAAATATTGTTCTTGTTTTTCATTTTGTTTTCTTTATTTAGCTGTTTGTATATTTGTATGAATCAACATAGAAACAGACATTGTTCTGAGGGTTGTTCTGCAGAAATGAACAATACGGTAAAACAAACTACAATGCGCTGTATACAACAATGTACGAACTTTCTACTTCTCAACATCTCCTTCATTATCAAATAGAAATATCTTTGTATTCAAAATACCCACTTTTACTTCTGTTTCTACCAAATTCTGACCACTTTCAACAAATTATTAAAGATTATGTCAGCGGTCATCTAAAGGTAATGTATGAGGTCATCTAATCACGAAGTGTGTGACATGTGATCATTATCGTTGTAGCCTCCAATGATACATGGCCTCCCAGAAATGTTGAGAATCAATCCAATCAGCATCAATACTAATCTTACCACGTTCACTGTAGACGACCCGTCAGACACCGTGACATGTATGATCAACAAGACATCACCACATACTGACATGTTCATCTTGTCTCTACACGGTAACGGTAAGTGTGTGATATTGACAATCGTTCAGACAACGGTCATATATGTGCCATGATGCCTTCGAAGGGTAATTATCAGTAGGATTAGGGAATTCATAATTGTATTTATTGTTTATATTGGTCAAGGGAAGTCTCAAGATACTAAATGTGAAACAGAAGCCGTAAATGAGAGGACAAACAATATAATGTTCAAAAGAAAACGAACAAAAGTACAAAAAAATGATTTACAACACTCTACCTAGAAAACTAAAGAGAAACGCGAACACCTGCCAAATCCTGGGACGATAATATGTGCTCCGGAAAGGTAAGGAGTTCCTTCTCTACTAAAGGCAACTCCACCAATATCACCGATTTGAACAACCACCTCTCACCTCAACATTTCTAAAACGTTAACAAGAACAAAGATATATCGGGTTAATGGGATACCAGATAAAAACAAAACTGCACCAAAGTGAGTGAGCATGTGTATGTGTGTAACGCGTCCAATTTTGCCTCTGTTTCTATGATATTTTGGAATTGTTCAGACACTGTGGTATTTTTTTTTATGTTTTTCATTTTGTAACTTGTACTTTCATTTTCAGATGTCTCTCTGATTTTGTCTGAAAATTCAAGTATTGATGTAAACGCAACTTCTAAATATGAAATTAGAATATCTTGTACCGATGGAACAGACACTACCTTCTTCGACCTGACACTTCTTTTTACAACGAAGGACGAACCCGCTGTCACGGACAAACCCGATACCCAATCAGATACGATGCCAATTATAATCGGCGCTTCCATCGGTGGATTGTTTCTAATCGTGGTAATTATAGTTGTGTGTGTTAGAAAAAGGCAACACAAAAATAATGACGAAAACAATGCATACGAGAAACCACTTCAGTTATCTGATATAGATGGTAGCAGTGATGGCGCCACTCCGAATCAATATTGCAGACGGGAAGAAGTAGATGCGATACCACATGATAACAGTGGTTATATGGATGTGGATTTAGCTAAATTGAAAGTAAGACATGTTGAAAATCAACCTACAACTGAAGGCAGTGAATATCAAACGGCATGGAGATAAATGAGTATCTTTTTCGTGTATTTACTTTTTTAAATCGGATTGTAAATAACAAAATATGTTATGTAGAATGCTATTCTTCTATTATTATAAGTCCATTAATTAACGATTAAATTTAAACATTTGTACATAATACACCAATTACAATTGTTATATCTTCACTTCAGGACAGTGAGTTGTGGATGAGCTATAGGGGACGACCATTTTATGTCTTTTTTACGTTATTTGTGTTCAGTGTGCAACTCGTATTGTGTTGTGCTTTTGTTTTGTATTTCTTCGTCTTGTGTACCATATGTTGCCAGATTCTCTAGATTGTCCATTTTTATTGTCTCCTTCGGTATTCTCTAACCTCTATATAGTAGGGTTGGTAGACTACATTTTTTTTCTTAATCCATGTTGCCGAATATTAAAAGATCCAAAACAAAAATAATAATAATATGACCCTGCACTATTCAATGATAAATTTTGATAAAATTTGCAAATAAAATTAGAGCTATTTCATATAAAAAAAAATCTTGCTCGGGGGAAAACAACTAACAGTTTCGGCTAGTATTCATCTTTGATTCAGGACTAACTACAAGGGGCCGTCGTGGTCGTGATCGTATGATATTTGGATTTACAACTACCTATTTAATCAGTGTTTATCACTACTAACGATGTGAGCTCGAATCCCGTTCATGGCGAGGTGTACTCGATACAACATTATGTGATGAAGTTTGTCAGTGACTTGCGACAGATCGGTGGTTTTCTCCGGGTACTCCGGCTTCATCCACCATGACCGCCCTCATATAACTGTAATATTGTTGAAAGTGGCGTTAGACACCATAGATTAACCTACAAGTTCATTAAGTACAGAGAACATCTCGTACATATGTGACAGGTGTCTGGAGATAAAGACAATCTTCTTGGATATAAAAGACGTATTACAACAGCTCATAATAAATAACAGTTTAATAGTAGTCTACTTTGGAAACCAGTAATAGGTCACTGGTAATATCATCCGGTCTTTTCCGTGAATTATCTCCCTTTTCGATTATGGCAATCGAAAAAAAGTAATAAGCCGAACTATGTGACACATTTTGTGTTTGATTTATTGTCTGTTAACTTTTTTCTTCAAGAATATAGCTAATATTCCAAACATGTCGTGTTTAAGGGTGGGGAAATGTTTGAAGATGCCTAAAAGATTAATCAAAGGCCGTAAATCTATGAAATACAGATAATTCTAGAGACAAAGAAAGGGGACAAAAAGAAAAACAATGATCCCTAAGCTTTACATTGAAAACAAACGATTGGGCAGTTATAACCTTATTCGAAGAGAGGGGTCACCTATGATGCTCTGGAAGAGTAAGCAGTCCATGCTTCACTAGAGGAACGTCATGTTCTATTGTTTATTTGATTGTTTCTTAATTGTGGAGTCTGAAGAGCTTGAGACAAAACAATCACTAAATTCGAACTTATTTTTTCACAAACTACCGGTTGTACTTCATATGAGACATATTGCTTTATTCAAAACATGATTAATTATTCAAGCGTTACACTGTAAATGTATAATGTTGAATTTATAATTTACTCTTCGAAATTGTATTATCTGGTTCAAATACAATGTCCAATTCTACATATATCAGACATGCAAATATGCTCTAACCCACAGAGCTGCTCAGCGCGTCCCCGTGTGGAGAATAGGATGAACCCTTCAAATTGGGATTCTCACGTTATAATACGGAAAGCCTGACTGTAGACCATATTTGATAACGTGGAGAGTACCGCGCTTCTTGTATACTAAAGACCTCTAATGCAGATTTTGACAAAGAGATGCCGCTACAAAATATTAATCAGAGCTCGAACCCATGCTCTACCGCACTTAGGGACAGTACGCTAACCTTTACCTCATCGATGCGGTTCAACGTCCGTCTACTAATGTTGTGTGTATTCAATTTGAATATTAAACTATACAACCAGCCCACCCGTTTTCGTGAGTGTGTCCCGCACATCGGAAAAAAACTAGATCCATTTGATATCCGCTTTGTTCCCTCCTAGATATAATGGAACCCACTCTTTTCATAGGAATATCAATATAAATAGGGCATTCAATTCTTTAACCGTATGCATTAGAAATATAATTTTCTGCACTCACTGAAGGCTATCTACGTCTTAATGTCAAATACAGCAGGATCCGGGTAGTTGGATTACCAAAAGACTGATACAAGCCTATCACTAATACGGCGTGGGTTCGCGCCCGGCTTTGTAAATTACAAAAAAAAAGCGTTTACTCAACTCGCAGCCGCAAGTGATACAGTTGACCAGTTGCTTGCTTATCGTCGGTGGTTCTCTCCGGGTACTCTGGCTTCTTCCACCACTAAAATTATCCCCATGATATAGCTGAAATATTGCTGAAAGTGGCGTTAAGCACCAAAGATCAAAATCAAGTCGAAATCAATCGAAAAACAGTTGTTCACTTCAATAATAAAAACGTAGCTATCAAATTTAGTGAGCACGACGCGTTTCTGGAATAACCATCATCAGGTACACTCAACTCGAAAGATTGGAAGACAAATAGTTTTTGGGAGCAATAAAACCAAAGGGCCTACACATGATAGCAAATATACATTAAGTAATTCCATAGAGTAATTACATACGATGGTTGTAAACATATTTAGGAATCAGATGTATTAAGACGAATATGATAATAATAATATCAATAAAAATAGCAACAAAAAGAACAACAATATCAGGACGGGATGTACTCTATGTGATAACGTTGGTCAGTGACTTGCGGCAGGTCAGTGTTTTGCACCGGGTACACTAATCCTGTTGACATATTGTTCAAAGTGGCGTTAAGTACCATAACTTTAGTCCTGGCACATATATTACAATATCCCCTTTGTGAAAAATAAAACATAAAAACGTGAAAACACCATTCTTATATTATAAAAAAGCAATAAAAATGTAGATATCAACTTTAGTGCACGTCATGAGTTTCTGAAATTACCGTCATCAAGTACGATCAAGGTCAACTGATTTGAAAGTAAAATTAACAAATTGTTTACGAATAAGTCACATAATTTACATTTTGAATTGCATTGTATGTCGCTGTTGTAATACATACATTACATGTATACATAACGATCTTTGTGGTTGTGGTTCCTTCTTTGTTAAAAAAAACCGATTTAATACTAGTATACAAAGCAAGGGACAGGTATTATATACAGTCCTTGATGAAGATAGTAGCCATTCCTGACGTATGACATGTCATACATTACACAAATATACATGGGATAATTCGTCACGTATACGGTTTATTAAAGATAATATATGGTGTTTTAATTTGATTCGGTAAAAACAAAAATAAAAACAAGACTAAAAACAAAATACAAAAGTAATCATACCAAAACAAACAAACAAAAACAAATATAATTGCAACTAAAAAGAAGGGGGAAACCATATACATCTTTTTGGTCATTGCTGAATCCTTTTGCTTTTGTCTATAATTATATACCATGTTTAGAAAAGACAGCTCAGACGCGCTAATGTGGGTCACGGGTCACTGTGAGTAGCATGTGTAGTCACGTGAACAGATACGGTGTTGAAAAAACTGTCGATACTCATCAAATATTGAAAAATACAATAAAATTGTATGTTTGTCTTCAAGAAATATGATAGACAAAACCATGTGTGAAGTTTTATGAAGAAATATCTCCTATTCCTATGTAAATTTACGACTTATTACCCACGGGTAATTTTTACGATGTATTTTGATAATAATGAGCGTCCTGATTGGATGATCAATTTAAAACACACTGACTCCGCATGGATTAGCGAGGTTACTCAGGTCAATAGTATATTATTATAAAAGAAAAAGGGGAAAGTTATAATTTGTATTTAGATAAATGTCAAGTTTTGAAAACTATCTATTTACTCAATGTGAGTTTTAGGATAAATTGTTCATAATATTTTTAATTTCAATTTTACATTCATATTGTAATGGTTAACGTGCCCGTCTCGAATGCGGTAGATCTTGGGTGCAGCCACATAAATCATATTGACGCTTAGGATACCTTGCTAATTTGAACATAGATTTGGGACATGTACCTGAAATTCCGAGGAGTTAAAAGCTTTTCTTTTGAGTGCTCAACCTTCCCCATACACAGACAAAGTCAAAGACAAATTTATAAATATATCTTAAGAATGCACACACTTACCGAAATCTAGTAAGATTATTATAATGTATCCTATAGAGATAAAAGAAAAAAACGCTTAATGGTGTCCTTCTTAGGAAGTGTTGGTGAATGTTACTTATAATTAAGTGAGGACTATTTCAGCTGTTTTTATTTATAGTGAATGACCATTTAACTTTAAAGGAGGGTTACCATGCTGCTTTAAAAAAACATGTTGACGGAACAGATCCAAAATTCAATATAAAAACTCTTGAAACAGAGGAAACATCGGTACACTAACACTCATAAACACGACAGCTCATTGCCCTTACTTGATACAGGCAACTCAATAAAAAGTGGCAGGGTTATATTGACCAAAAGAGTGTTAAGTGTTAAATATTGATTTTTGAAAATATTTAACTAACATGAAGATAAACTATATTTAATTCCCTTTATTAAATTTATATATTTCTTGAAACCTGTTTGATTTCTATACCTGTATATGATATGCCTTTGAGGTGAATTAATACTCACTGATATGTTTAGATCAATTTTATTGGTTAAAACATTTCTTTGTCTATTTGGGTTTATAAACCTTTTGAAAAGTGTTCAGTAACTCATACTTGAAATTGTTTGATGTAACATTTGATGTGAAGATGTAAAAATGACCACACATGCCACATCCCTCCTTAAATTTATAAAATATGTACTATAATAAGTTTATATTATTGTAAAATGCTTTAATTTGGCGAAATTTAATTGATTTCGGCAATACAAGTAAAACATATTATAGTTGTCTTTCTTTGAACTGTTCGCCCATGATTAATTATGGGCCCATACAAATAGTTTAATCTCGCCATTATTTTCATTGAAATTCCTGTACCAAGACAGGAACGAGAACGACTCATGTATTTGTGTGTTAGGGGTATTGATTTTGCCTCGATTTTTCTGTTAGATTTTGAAACTGTCCCCACAATGTGTTATTTTTGTATTAATAATTTATGTTTTTCTTTATTTATTTAATTATTATCTTGATTTTTTTTTGCTTACCTTTTGTCTTATTTCTTCCTGTCTTCCTGTTTATCTAAGAACTTAGTTGATAGACGCGTTACACATTTGTCACATATCTTCCCTCTTCCTCGTTCAAAACATAATTAAGTGCAAGTCCATGAGAAAACCATGCAATGACCTATACATGCAAGGTTGGCAAATTTTATTCATATTTGGGTCAGAGGTAGATAGTGACCACCATAATAGGAAATCACAGAATTAAAATTATTTTGCGCACCATGTCACGTGATAGAGCGCCACCTATTGGCAGTGTGCCAATTTATGAAAAATCTCAAAGAAAATCACACGTTACTGGAAAAATATATATTTTATTAATAATTAACAATTTATATTCAATATACTTTTTGTGCATATAAACTAACTATAAACTGAAAATTTATAACACAGTATTTTCAGAACATTATATCAATAGAGAAAGGGGAGATAACTCTAAATTTACTTGATAAAAATTATGAAAAAGGCTAAACAATCCATTATCTTTAAAAATTCCCAGAAACTGATAAAACGCCTCAAAATTAATGAAAGTTTGGCATAAGATACTTTTATCAATAAACTTCATTTGACCAAATGGAATTTTATGGATACTGACCGCTTTTGGAATAAGACCAATTTTGAAGTAGTGCCCCATGACCAAAAATTCGCAATTTCTTTCTTTTTTTATTTTTTGCCTGGTAGGCAAATATTTCCCTATATTGTTATAAATAATAATTGTTATAAGAAATGTTTGCAGAATAATAATTTGAAAAGATCTCAATTGGAAAATGTGCAAAAAAGGACCCATATAATTGTGGTAAGGGACCAGTGTACACGGTTTTCGACCTGAAAATAACCGTTTTCTTATTGACTGTAATTTACAAAGTAATACTGCATTTATCGTGAAACATTTGCATAAATGAATTGATATACACAACAAAAAATGAAATTTATATATACGTATCATGTTTACGGAACACACCATCAAACATTTACTCAAATTACCAGCATTATCATTCTCCATGGTTATAATTATATCGCCTTTTTGAAGACAATATATAACAAAGTTGCTGTACATTTGTATGTTTTTACATTTGTTGAAACAATTTTCAATCTGAAAAATGGTGTACTGTTAATATAACTGACATCATAACTCCATACAAACATTCTCATTATAACTAGAGACTCACAGGAGCCTGAAACACTCAACTGGATAACCTGATCCACTACGATTGTCTAGATATCTGGCCTCTAGAGCCCTTATTGAACTTCGTTTTTCTAGAAGTTTAAAAATCAGTTAAGAACATATTTGCATGGTTTGTTTCCATATAAGTTCATTTACACTTGAAATAATAAGAAATTGTAATTTAGAATAGGGTTTTATGTAAACTTTCCTCTCTGCTGGCGGCCATGTTTATTGTCCAACCGAACCAAAGGTGGATTGTTTGTAAGGACCTCCCATAGAACATTTGTGCATTCTGCAAAGTTTCAAAACATTTCGTATTGAAAATCGACCAAACAGTATTTCAGAATGCCTCTGGCAGCCATGTTTTTTTAACGAATTGGAACGAAATAAGGATCGTTTGTAAAAGACCTTCCCCTGACATCCTTGCTAAGTTTGGTTAAAATCAAAGCGGTTTCAGAGAAGAAGACGAAAATGTGAAAATTAAACACAGATGATGGCCGGACGCAAAGTGATGAAACAATATTACTTGTTCAAAAGACAAGGTGCCTTGCCTTGCAGCTTTTTAAAACTACACCCTATATTGAGATGGGTCCAAATTTAGAACGATTTTCAATTATTTATACCCTGATGCATGCCAGTATAAACATGCATAAAGTTTCATCATGATAACACATCCCCTTCCTGGTTTTCAATCTTTGGATTGATTCGGTGCAATACTTTCACATATATGTACAATAGCATACGTTGCCTGTCTGACATAATACATTTTAGAGGTGTATTTTAATTTGGTTAATGGCTGACTTGGCTGTGATCTCAATGGAGGATAAGATCCACCTTATAATGTTTTCATTGCATCATTAAAAATATATTTCTGTGATTTCCTTGCTTGTGACCAATCTGATTCTGTAGTTCCTTGAGGAAACTGCCTTTCACCATCAAAGTTTTCTGTAAATATAGAAAGAAAACTATATGAAAATGATTGAAGCCTACACAGTGGGCCCTGCTTCAGTTATCTGTTTCAGGGCCCATAACTCAAACACCAGTCCATGGATCTTTCTGAACATTTCAGCATAGGTCCACCTTGTGAAGCGGAATAATATTATCTGCTGCCAGATTTTGGCTAAATTTAACGTTTTTCGAGATATTTGCAAAAAAAAGGCTGTCTAACCCGTGTTCTATTTTTAGTAATGACAGCCATGTTTTTTACGCATCAAAAATCGTAGCAATAGTTTTGTGCATGATATCCTAAGGAAGTTCTGCTTTGTAGTTTCAGAGGAGAAGATTTTTTAAATATGTAAACAAAAAATACAGCAAAAAATCTTAACTCCAACATCGGTCGATGGATCTTTCAGCCTTGTAATGCTGAACAATATTAACCTCTGCCAGATTTTGTTTAAATGTAACAGCTTTAGAGATATTTGCAAAAAACTGCTGTCTGACCCATATGTTCTATTTTTAGTAACGACAGCCATGTTTTTTGAAAGATCAAAAATTGAAGCAATCCTTTTGTGCAGGATTCTCTACGGAACAATCATATCCACTTTCATTGAATTCTGCCTTGTATTTTCAGAGGAGAAGATATTTGAAAAATTGTTAATGATAAGGACGACAGACGACAAGTATCGAAGTGATGGAAATAGCTCATAATTATGGCCCTTCGGGCCAGGTGAGCTAAAAGAGAACTTTCTAAAGTCAATGAACATCCCTGCCAAGTTTGGTTGAAATATGTTTAACCATTTAAGAGAAGATGAATATTTGCAAGTTAACACACGGACAGACAGACACAAAGTGATAATAATAGCTCACACTGGCCTTTTACCGGGTGAGACTGAGCTAAAATATGTAGTGTACTCCAAATAAACCTTATTTCTGGTTTCTCAATTAATTGTATTTAAACAACAAAAGCTTACCTGAATTGATATCCTGTGATGCAGGTGCAATCAAAATGGGCTCAGTTTCTGCAGCAATCTCATCAGTTTCTATAGCAAATTCTTCAACTGATGAATAATACTCAGAATAATATATGGATGCTTAAATGGTCTGAAGTATAATAAAATGTCAGTATAACTAGGAATTCATATTTATGTTGGTGTTATCTGTACATGCTGTAAATATTCCAACATTTTTTGTGGTACATGTACATTCACATACATTTACTTATGTAAGTGTGTCATTGACAGTGGCCCCCTTTTTATATTCCTTGTCATTGTTGAAAATTGAATATCTTTCACAAAACTGGTAGAATATAGGACAAATAAGGTCAGTGTCATAAAATGTACCACAGTATTCTCCCATTCTACTTTTGCAAAGATGCGGAAGTGTACAAGTTTACATGACTTATACTTGCAGAGATACGAATGTATGAACACACACATTAAAAACTTAACCAAAGTCAGTGAAGCATATAATGTGGTCATAATGATCAATGTTTGCCTGGTAGCTAACAACTATCCAAAATGCATGATCTATTTGCAAGGTTTGATTATCTGACCATGTAGAATTGCAAAGATTTGAACATGGATGTCCATCTTAACCAAAGACAATCAGGTCCTAAACCACAAATGCATGAAATGGATGCCTAGGTTACTCCAGTCATTGAACCTAAGTTCAATGGTACTTGTCACAGTAACAGCGACTAGTTTGCAACATATATTCTGACAGGAAATCTAAGAATTTGCTTAGAAATGCATCAATTAGAATCAAATATGCTTTGAAATAGTCTTTTTGATTCTTATTTTGATCATTTTATATGTAATAAAACGATTATGACATTACATTGTTCCATATCGTTCCTTGCATCAACCTTCGACCCAAAACATTATCAGCCCTCAAGCGGTTCACTCGGGCTTGATTCTCGGGTTGATATGCGATCCGATATGAAAATTGCAATGTAATAATCAATACCCACTGTTTCATTTTCTTGAAATTTACTCTACACATGCATAGTCATGTACATGACACTGTATATACCACAGTCGTATGAATTTTCATAAATAGAGAAAAAAGTTAAAATTTAGATGTAGGGATACTATAATATATATAAAAGAAACATACCAAACGTATTAGATGCAGGCTCTATCCTATCTGTTTCTGTGTCATTCTTTGTAACTTGTGTGATTCTGCAAATTACATTTGTACCTTCACCTACAACCTCAACCATATTTCATAGCTCATCACTGCATTAATGCCACGGTCTGGTTTTGCCTTGGAGAGGATGAGCACAAGTCCGTTTCTTTTCTGGTCCATTAGATACCGAGGTCCGACCTCATCACGATGTTGTTCGCAAATATGACGATTCTGATCATGAGATGTTGAGATGTTGACATTTATCCCAGCTCTATTTAAGATTAGATAATTTTCAGGGATTTCTAGTTCTTTTGAATTTGATTTTAGATACCTCAGATGATTAAGTATTAGCTTAGAACAGTTTGTCAGCGTGTTCAAAGCCTTGTTCTTGCAATTCTGGCCAAAATCACATTTTTTTCTCATTTCCCTCCATTTTTCTAGTGAAAGGTTTACTGCCTCATTATTGAAGAGTTCTACAAGGGGAGGTAATTTCGAGGTATTTTCAAAGTGCTGTAATGCAAAGTTTTAAAATACATACAAAAAAATCCTTAATACTTAAAATCCATAAAAAATCTTTTAAGGTCTGATTCATATTGATAAATAATATAGGTTAGGATGAAAAAAAATAATTTTTAAGCGTTTTATCAGTTTTTAGCGTTAAAATTGGTTTCCATGCCTTGTAGATAAACATATTCTACGATCAAATTCAAATAGTTGTAAGCAATACTTATCGAAATAGTAGCATTTTTCTGGAAATTGGATATATCCATAGTACAGAAAAAAGTAGTAGTTGTATCAAAATATTTCACAAATTTTTCCGAGGAGCGGGTGTTTTATTGCAAGGTTTTTGGTCAAATTTTCAATTTGAAAATGCGATTTCTATTTGACTTAATATCTTATCTAAAACTTGATCATTTTCCAAATAACTTTACAGATGAATCGTCTAACATAGTCTCTTACAGAAAATACATAAAAAGTCAAACAACTGTAATACTCATTGTATAAGTTTTTGGGTGGTTTGCATGGTTTTCTCATGTTCTTGCACTTAAAGGTAATGTACCAATTACTTCTTTTTTCAAATTACATTTTTGCATAGCAATAAATTGAATATTAGGTCGGTGATATTGCTAAGTTCCTGTACACACCGTGCTTGTCCCAGGCAAGGGTCTACATTTCCAATGCCATATGTCGTGGTATGTTTCCTGTTAAGAAGGTTACGATAGGAAGTGATTGGTCAATTGTTTGACATACTAGGAATTGTTGACATCACAGATTAAACTTCTTTTTCATAAATTATACCGTATATTAACAGTTCTTACTATCACTGGATACATGCCTCTGCTGATGGACTTTTTGTTGACGGAGGTATTAATCGCCCAGTAGTCAGCGCTTCGGTACTGCCTGGGTTATTATAAATAAATGGACAGTTAACTAGATAACGTACTTGATTAAAACTGAGGCATAGCTAATCATATACTTGTTATCACGATACCGTCCTTTACTCATTCATGACAAATCACCTGCTTCGTAGCAACAGTAACATGGTGAGTGCCACTAGTGGAGCAGGAACTACTTATTCTTCGGAAGACCATATGTTTACCTCCAGTGGGGTTCTTCTTACTCCATCTTCAATTTTCTTTATAGTGCTTTGTATATTATTCCTTATCATTTTGTTGAGATTTTATTCTTTTTGCCATGTTATTGTCCGTCCTTCTTTAAGAGGAGTATTAAAGATACAAAAGGGGCAATCAGAATCCATATATCGAAGAAGAACAGACAACACAATGGCCAAAAGAAAAGGACAAAAGGACAAACAACGATCTACAAAACATACACATAAAACTAAAGATCGAGCAACACGAACCCCACTACAAATCGGGGATGAACTCAGGTGCTCCGGATGGGTAACCAGTTCATGCTCCACTAGTGGGATCCGTCGTATTAATCTAGTTACAAAACTGGTGAAATCATGAATGAGGAAAGGACCGGGAAGTGTTTACGACAAGTGGAACATATTCGTGATCATTTGTGACACGGATATCCCATAACGGTCAACCAATTCATGGTGGCGATCGTTAAGCTTTCGAAGTAATAACTTCAACTTAAGCAATAGGAGCCCTTGGTTCAGTAGCTTCCTTGTTAGCAGCAGCCCTCTATAAAGGACATCCTGATAGGAACCATAAGCTTTGGAATATCTTATCAACTGAGAACTGTATACTTCATATGCAGGTGCTACTGGAATGTTGCTACAAATAAATGGAAAGTCCACAATGGGAAAATTGAAATCATCTCTTTTGTCGTAAAGTTTCGTTCTTAACCATCCCTCACTGTCAATCTCGAGGCGTGGTGCAAGCTATGAACCAGACCTATCTGCCTCTGTGGTATCCCTTATTTCAAGCTCAGTGGAATAGATGCGATCAACGAAATCACCCAACCTAGAATTATTTATTGATAGGACATCGTTCATATTACGAACTTGCAATTAAAGAATTGGGCTAGATTTTGTTCGTTTTTCTTGAGAAATCTGCCTCATACGAATAAAGGAACAAGTAGGCGAGAAGATGAGCACAGTTTGTACCCATACGTTTGCCGACTGTCTGTTGAAAAATACGTCCACCAAAGATAACAAATATGCTGCCAATCTTGTCAATCAAGAACTCGAGGATGTTGATGTCAGTTTCAGAGAACTTTTTGTTAGAATCAGTGTGGTTTTTACACAACAAGATCTGTCCCTATCTAGCAAAAGTTATCTACGATGTAAATTAGACGTAAAATGGAGAAGATTTAAGATGCGAATACTAATGGCAAGGTGTATTCGATACAGTATTATGTGATACAGTTTGTCAGTTATTTTCAGCAGTTGTCTCCGGATACTCCTGTTTTTTTCCATATACAACTGACCGCCACGATATACCTGATATATTGTTGAATTTAGCGTTAAGCTCCATAACCCCGTCTCCAAAATAATGAAAAATTAAATTTTAAAACTAAGTTAATTAAATCGTTCTTAGACATAGGTGGTCTTAGTAGATTTTGCTTATGATGTTTAGATTCTTTTTTTTTTGGCTTTCACTATGTTGATTACAGACCCTGGATTGTTTAATTTAACAGATATTTCGTATCGTTTGCGTTTTTCGTTCGTTTCGTTTGCGTGTATCGTTCCTTCGTTTTTCGTTTTCTGTTCGCTTGCGTTTCGTGCGTGTAATTTATTCTTTCGTTTCATGCACCGTTCGCCAGTTTAATTAGACTAATACACGAAACGAAATACGAACGAACGATACACGAAACGAACGATACACGAAAAGAACGATACACGATAAACGAAACGAACCCACGCTACGATTTCCACTTTAAAATAATTACTACAATTTCAATCTTGCTATTATTTAAAAAAATGTAATTAAAGTGTAAGCAAAATTTTACATATACAAACATGTATTTCCTTTATTTGCATGTACCAGTAATTTTGTACAATAAGGGAAAAACATATTTAATAAATGCATTTTTTCTATAATTTATTCTAGGACAAATACACAAGAAATCATCTACATGTATGTAAACAAACGCCTCTGGTAGTTTCACCTGGGAAATACATGCACTGCATTTGTGAAATGTCAACTCTTACATTTGTAATTTCATTCTAATTAACAATAGAATTATATGACCTTTTGAAGCCACACGCCTCTCGGACAGCTTAACCGAGAAAATAACTGATACAAGAATGTCTGGTTGGAATTGTCAATTCAGAATCCGAATAATTATAAATATTAATTCTTTATAATTATATAATTATTTAAATATAAATTCTGTATAATTATATAATTAGATAAATATAAATTTTGTTTAATTATATAAATAGAAAGTCATATTTGTAAGTCAAATATATGAGATTTAAAATTTAATCATAAATATAATTATTAAACACATTGGTAATATAAACTATTTAATATAAATTGTGTTACAATGTATCCTATTACTTTACCGACTAATTTATCATGTATATAAATAACTTGCTTATAAAATATAAGATTACAGAAGTTAATCACATCAATTTGCACAAAAGTCATTCAAATAATAACACGATACTATTCGTGTATCGTGCGTTCGTTTCGTGCATCGTTCGTTTGTTTCGTGTATCGTGCGTTCGTTTCGTGGGTGTATCGTGCGTTTGTTTCGTGTATCGTGCGTTCGTTTCGTATATCGTGCGTTTTTCGTGTCGTTCGTGTGAAGCGTTCTTTCGTTTTCGGTTCGTTTCGTTTGCGTTTTTCGTTCGTTTGCGTTTCGTGCATAGTTTAACTTATACAATCCAGGGTCTGTATTACAGAAATTGTCATGGGCACTACATCAGGTATCGTACATGTATGTTTAATACCATAGCATTTCAAAGATATTAATTCACTTTACATGCCTTAGGTTGTTTTTTTTTTCAGAATATAAGAAAACTTAAATATTTTCCTAATAGAAATATATTATTAAATACTGAAACGCTAACCAACTACCGTGTTGTTAATACCAGGTCAAAGTATTCTTGTTATATTATAGGCGTCGTAGCAATGGTGAAAAAGATGTGGGACTCCTTGAGTGCATATTTTATTCTCTTCTCGAGGATTTCTGCAGAGGAATGTAAGTTTTATATTTGTCTTCTATTCCTTTACCTTATTTAACATATGTTTTAATATATATTTTGCTAATTACCACATCATTACCATTTATTGGGGTGTGATATTGGTTGAGGGGGGAGTAAAAATTATTGTGAATTGTAATATTTATTGAAAAGATTATACCTGAACAAATTTACCACAGGACAAGTGAATGGGAAAATTCACATCACATGTAGAAATTAATTGTGTTTATGTAAAGGAATTGAGAGAAACGCCCATGTATAGAAAAAGATGGGAAACAATATTGTCTTTGCAAAGGAATTGAGGGAAACGCCCATGTATAGATAAAGGTGAAAACAATTGTGTTTATGTAAAGGAATTGAGGGAAACGCCCATGTATAGAAAAAGGTGGAAAACAATTGTCCTTATGAATATGAATTGAGGGAAACGCCCATGCATAGAAAAAGGTGGAAACAATGGTGGTTATGTAAAGGAAATGAAGGAAACGCCCATTTATAAAAAAGGTGGAAAACAATTGTGGTTATGTAACGGAATCGAGGGAAACACCCATGCATAGAAAAAGGTGGAAAACAATTGTGTTGATGTAAAGGAATAGGTGGAAACGCCCATGCACAGTAAAGGTGGAAAACAATTGTGTTTAATTAACGGAATTGAGGGAAACGCCCATGTATAGAAAAAAGGGAAAACAATTGTGCTGATATAAAGCAATTGAGGGAAACGCCCATGTATACAAAAAGGTGGAAAACAATTGTGTTTATGGAAAGGAATTGAGGGAAACGCCCATGTATAGAAAAAGGTGGAAAATAATTGTGTGTATGTAAAGGAATGGAGGAAAACGCCCATGTATAGAACAAGGTGGAAAATAATTGTGTTTATGAAAAGGAAATGAGGGAAACGCCCATGTATAGAAAAAGGAGGGAAATAATTGTGTTATAGAAAAAACGAAAATGCGAATGAGATAAGATAAACACCTATATATATAGCAAAACGGATTTTTCTTGCTTGTCTTTCCTTTTTTTTTGTGTTTATTAAATATATCAAGTTCATTTACTAATCAAAATATTTAATCACACAGACATACCGTACTAGTATATATATAATCCAACAGTGTTAGAATTATATATTTGAGTTGACAAATTTGTGTTCTTCCCTCTACGGGATTTGAACTCACAGCATTGATACATTGCAGCACCAATCACTTAGCCTTATGTCCAGCACCCTAGACAACTCAGCCTCATCCGCTATATATAGCAAAAACGATTTCTCTTCTTTTATTTTTATAAAGTAATTGGTGCATTAAACGTCGTTTTTTTATCTGAATAGTACATAACACAATAACCTAATGATAGACAAAAAGGTATATACCACAGTTATTTCTTTCTGTATATATTTTTTTCGGTTCTTACCCTTTTTTATCATTATTTCTTTTGTCTCTTCTTCCTTTTTTTTGCCATCACTTGGCGTCCGTTGTCTGTCGTCCGTCATCTATCGTACGTCGTTCGTCGTCTGTCGTCCTTTAACTGTTCACATCAGGTGAATGATCCAGGTTTAGGTGCACCTCTATTCTTATTTGCAATTATATTTGTTTTCCGTTTATTTTTATCTGATTACTTTTGCTTGTTCTGTTTGTTTTTATCTGATTACTTTTGCTTGTTCTTTTTGTTTTTTGTTTTTTTTAGTTCGATTTTCCTTTTATTTGGGTTTCTTTTGCTTTATTTTTTGTGCTTGTTTGTTGTTGTTGTTGCTGTATACTTTTTGTTTTGCTTTTGTTTTTGTTTTTTTTTCTGTCTTTTTTTAATTTTTAAAAAAAATTAATTTAATTTAATGTAATTTACTTGAATTTTTCGTTTTATTGTTTGTTTGTTGTTTTATTTTTTTTGTTCTTGTGTGTGTTTTTTTTTTTTTTTTTTTTTTGACCGAATCAAATTTAAAAAATGGAACAATAATCTTTTTATTATATGTGACCAATTTTCTCTTATATATTGGTGTAATGTATGAAATGTCATACTCCAAAACACAGAAATAAAAATAATACAAGGAAGTTAGTATTGAATGGCTGCTATCTTCATCAAAACAACTGTTCATAATAACTGCACTCTGTTGTGTATATTAAATAGTTTTTTGTTCACAGAACAAAGACCGTTATTGATTCATGTGATGCATGTATTACAACTGGTAGTTTTCAAAGAGACATGCAATTCAAGCTAATACACAAAATGAAATAATATGATATGTTTCAATGACATATTTTAATTCGTAAAAACGTTCACTTTCAAATCTTTTGACTTTGAGGATACTTGATGAAGATTTTTTCAGAAACAAGGTGACGTTGTGGCCGTGGTCGCATGGTAGTTGGATTTAAAACCACCCATGAAATCAGTGCCTATCACCACTGATGTTGTGAGTTCAAATCTCGATCAGGGCGAGGTGTACAACATTATGTGATAAAGTTTATTCAGTGACATGCGACAGGTCAGTGGTTTTCTCGGGTTTCTCCGGTTTCCTCCTCCAATGAAACAGACCACAACGATATAGCTGAAATATTGTTTAAAGTGGTGTTAAACACCATCAAACAAACAAAATGTTAGAAACGGACAAAGAGCACTAAAGTTGATATCTACATTTTATTGGGTTTTTTTCATAATCTAAAAAAAATGTTTTCATGTTTGTATTATTTATTTTCTACAAAGTGATATAGTAATTGATGGGTTATGGTTAGGGTTATAGTGTTTAACGCCACTTACAACGATATGTTAGCTATTTCGTGGCGGTCAGTTTTATTGGTGCCTGTCAAACTCTATTGTATAACTCCCTTGCTTCCTCCTTTGTTAACTTTGCTCTGAATACAATGTCTGCAAATAGTGATGTAAATCAATCAATCAATCGATTAACCGATAAACTGAATTGCACGAAATAACAATAAAATATGGAGACCCACGCTGGTCAATAAAGCATTGCTCATATCGTCAATGTAGATTGTGAAATATATTATAAACATTAATTTATCCTGCTTATGGTTTTATTCGTGGCGGTCAGTTTTATTGGTGCATGTTAAACTCCATTGTATATCTCCCCTGTGTACACTCCTTCTTCCTTCAATGTTAACCTTGTTATGAATAAAATGTCTGCAAATAGTGATGTAAATAAATCAATCAATCGATTAACCGATAAATTAAATTGCACGAAATCAAAAAAAATTGGAGACACGTGCTGGTCAATAAAGCATTGTTCATATCGTCAATGTGGATTGTCAAATATATTATCAACATTAATTTATCCTGCTTATGGTTTTATTCGTGGCGGTCAGTTTTATTGGTGCATGTTAAACTCCATTGTATATCTACCCTGCTTATGGTTTTTTACCTTCGGTTTTAGTGGTATTCTTGTTGCTCGATCGTTAATTATATATATATTAGGTTTGGTAGATGATTGTTGGTCGCTTTGTAGTTGCTATGTTATAATCCCTCCTTCTCCTAGTTGACGGCTCCGTATTCCCTCTTTGATATCTTCACACTCTTAGTTGTAGATACAACCCAGGCCTTTCTGCGTTCATGGCTTATCACCTGGTTTGTAACAAGAATAACACGATAGTTTTCATTAGTAGAACATGAACTGCCCACTCTTCCGGAGTACCTGTGTTCATCACCAGCTTTAATTGGATTTCTGTTGCTCAATCTTTAGTTTTCTTTGTATTGCTTTGTAGATTATTGTTTGTCCTTTTGTTATTGGTCATTGTATTGTATATCCTGCCATTTATGGATTTTGAGTACTCTTGGTTCAGTTACTTCCTTGTTAGCAGCAACCCTCTATCAAGGTAATCCTGATAGGAACCACAAGCTCTGGGATATCGTATCAACCATGGCAGATATGCTCCATATGCAGGTGCTGCTGGAATGTTGCTACATGTAAATGGAAAGTTCAGAATCGGAAAATTGAAATCATCTCTTTTGTCGTAATGTTTCGTTCTTAACCGCCATTCACTGTTAATTTCGAGGTGCATGTCAATGTATGTAACAAACCTATCTGTATCTGTGGTATCCTTTATTGCAAGCTCAATGGGAGAGTTCCGATCTACGGAATCATCAAACCTAGGATTATCTAGTGAAAGGACATCATCTATATAGCGGAACGTGAAATTAAAGGATCGGTCAAGCTTATTTTGTTTTTCTTGAGAAACACCTGTATGAAGTACGCCCCATACGAATAAAGAAATAAGTCGGCGAGAAGAGGAGGATAGTTTGTACTCATATGTATGTCGACTATCTGTTGAAAAAGACGTCCACCAAAGAAAACAAATATGTTGTGAATCAAAAACT
>MJUT01064003.1:207501-221207 GCA_002080005.1 Gigantidas platifrons
TAAAAATGCACAAAAATCAAAATCCTTACCACATGCACATCTTTGATATATGTACAAATGATCTGCAAAATAAAAACTTCCTAGCAGAAAAACTGTAGGAGGAGTTGCACGGACAAACCATGTACCCTTTTTGCCAAATTCACCAAAAAATGACTAAGTTCAACAATCTATATTTTTGGTAAAAATGCACAAAAATCAAAATCCTTACCACATGCACATCTTTGATATATGTACAAATGATCTGCAAAATAAAAACTTCCTAGCAGAAAAACTGTAGGAGGAGTTGCACGGACAAACCATGTACCCTCTATGCGGACAGACAGACGGACAGACAGACAGGGTGAAACCTATATACCCCCCCAAACTTTGTTTGCAGGGGGTATAATAAGTATGGAGTTAATACTGTTTTTATTCTTCAATATTCAAATTAATTACAGTAACAGTACTAGTATACTTTTGTGAAATGGTTATTAAGAATGTTTAATGTTATTTCATGTTAGATAGAATGCTGTCAGTAACATGTATATATTACATGGAGACTGGGGTATGTAGTGTGTATTGTAACCTTCTGTGAAAATATCTACACTAGTGGTAGCAAACAAAAAAAACCAAGCCTACCTGTATACAGTGGTGGTAGGAGTAGTAACTCGCTCATTTATGATCCTCTGCTTGAACTTATTGTACTGTAAAATTAAATTGAAATAATCCATTCAAAAACTGATTATATTACATACATAAAACAACAAGATTTCTTTTAAAAATATTATTTTAACAACAAATTTGATGCTTATAAGAGTTGCTTTTAAACTGGTAGATAGTGATTACTGATGGGAATCTGCAAATAATTTCACGATCGATGATCGGTATACCAACATCGACCAATTAACGATCATCGGTGACAATTACCTACTAAAGGGATTTACTGACTATGTAATTAATCAAATAGTCTTATTTCAAGAGTATGAAACTGTATCACATAAGAACATAAACATCAATTTTTTTTAGAAATACATTATTGCTTGTATTACAGCGATTTTGAAAAGACAAGCTGTGATAGTAGTGATGTTATTGTATTTATCCATAAGTTCTTTGACGACACACTGTCAATTTTCGTTGATGCTGAAAATTGTATTCGTCAGTGAGATAGAGGAAAAATGTATACATTACAGATATTATTAATCATTTGATAAGTATAATGTAACTGACCTCAAACATTTGTAGTAAATCTTCTTTCTTCATTTCTAATCTTTCAAACGGTTGTTTTTCTTTAATAATAGACTTGACACTGGTTTCTATGGCAGGATAGTCATGGCTGGATACTTGTCTGTAGTTAAAAAAAAAAACAACTTTATATCATAATTGTGAAATTCTTATATAATACATAAAGGGGGAAACTGTGCAGTTTTTTTTATTGACAAGTTATAAATTTTTGAAAATGGAATATGAAGACAGTTTAAACAGTGATGGTAAACAATTCCACTAATATCAACGACCATCTTCACCCAACACCATTGAAAGTATAATCGAGACATTGACAAATGATGTTGGAATCCAGGTCCTGAACAGTCACCATGTTTATTGTCACTCTCAGCAATTTTTTCAGGCGTATCCTGTTTACCAAACTTATTGGGGAAGGAAAGCCTGTTCTTCAATTTTGTTCGGTTTTCTATGTAAGACAAGCCATAAAGACAGCTGCGCGTGACCTTGTCTTACATGGCATTGTCAGCCAATCAAATCAACCGAGTATAATCAATAATCAATTCTACAACTGCTGTAGTAATATAAATTGTCGTCTTAGTAGATCTAAAAAAGCTTCAAATATCAATTTTACCTGAATTTTAACTGATTTCCCCTAATAGATTTAATGCGGTTTTAAATAAGTGTGTATTTACTGCATTGCACATGGTGTTGTAATATTTTGTGTAGTAAACATGACATTGACATGCGAATGAATGAATGAAATCGACATGCTTTGTTTTTAAGTTGAAACGGAAGAAACAGGTACTTGCACTCGTCCTTATTGAAGATCTGAGATTTCTTCCACTCGTGAAAAGACGAAATTTCTCACACTCGTGGAAGAATTCCCAGATCTTCAACAGGGACTCGTGTAAGAACCTATTACACAGTTATAAAGAACTGGTGAAACTGGTATTGAGAAGGTGTCCATACAATATCATGTCAGTGGTGCTAGGCTTATGGTCAGAAGTAAGCAATCATAATCACTCAACAACCTAAATCTATTATAAATGCATAAAACAACAATATATACTATAAATTTTCTCTTGTGACTCATTCAAAGAGATGATGATGATGATGTCCACTTGTGTTAGACCAATCCTATTAAAGATTTTCAGTGTTCCCTCATTGAAACAAGTCTTCAGGTAGACATGTTATTCATTCAGACACATTATTCCGATTCCGAGCCAACCAGTCTTTGCTTTGCTCCTTTATGCTGCATGCTTTGCAAAGATGCAGCAAATACCGATTTCATAGACTTTGAGTTTACCTGACAATGGTTTGAACCACTCAAGGCGAGCTTGCTGACCATTATACCAGCAATGATGTCCAGGTGTCAATGAAGAAAGTGTACCTGTAACTTACTAATACCTGTGGTTTTCTTTGGGGTGTCATGATATAGCTAATAATTGCTTAAAAAATTTGATTTGATTTAATTGATTTGATTTATTGTGTTTAACGCCACTTTCAGCTATATCATGGCGACCAGTTTTAGTGGTGGAAGAAGCCGGAGTACCCGGAGAGAACCACCGACCATGGTAACAAAAAATTGGTGTAAAGCAATTAATTAACCTACTTGTCATCAGTCCACATATCATAATAAAATCCTCCTTCTATCGGAGGACCATAACATAGATGTCCACCATATAATTTTTCCATAGCCTCTCCCAACATGTGTGCACTGGAGTGCCAAAACACATATTGACCTACAAAGAAAAAGGATTATGCAAAAATAAATATGGTGTTTAATGCCACTTTCAACATTATTTCAGTTATATCATGGTGGTCAGATTTATTGGTTGAGGAAACAGGAGTACCCAGAGAAGAAAACCACTGACTTGCCGCAAGTCACTGACAAACTTTACCACATAAATTGTTGTATCAAGTCAGAAATAAACAAAAATAAAAAGACATTTATGTACCTGTATCAGTAATTATCTCTGCAGCATAGAACATTACTAATTATCTTGTCATATATTAATGGGCACCATTTATTTTCAAATCAATATTGGCTAAAATATATAAATTCAAACATGAATCTTTAAACTTTTTGGTATAAGTGCCAATGAATAAAAATATAATGAATATCAATCTAGCGACCTAATGTAAGAGTATTTTTCCCATTATAACGGCATTTTAACCCTGCTGAACCAGTGGTGGAAAAATCTGTAATCCTCTAGAGGATTAAAATGTCTCGTGCCTTTCCCCGAATTAATTTCAAACACATTAATTTCAAATTTTGAAATAAAGTTCGTGTTAAATAATGGGAGAAACAAATTCTCCTTCAGTTGGCCATGTGGGTTACGATATTTCTCCACACTCGAGAGTTAAATTAAAAATGTTAACCACTCGCCTGACGGCTTGTGGTTAAAATTTTTAATTTAGCTCTCTTGAGTGGAGAAATATCGTAACCCACGGGCAACTGAAGGAGAATCTATATATATTCAATCAAAACTAAGGGTCATCTCCATAAGTCATTGATAACCTTTGCCGTTTCTTTGCTATCCTACTATGGTCTTTTGGTTTTCTACCTCCCAAAAACATTAAAAAAAATTTGGCATTTCAATCTTTTGACTTTAAGCGTACCTGACAAAGGTAAATATCATGCACACAAATTATAGATATCAACGTTTTTAAAACCCCAATTGTTTAATTCTTTTCAACAGAAACGTATATTTCTACACAGAAAAGAACAACGTACCATCCTTATCTTCAAATTTAACTAGTTGTAACTGTGAATCTTTTTCAAGTGGTCTGTCTAAATCCCAGAGGTCTCCATTTACTTTTGCTACTACACATTTATCTGCTAGACCTTGGCTGTCAAAATAAATATATGAAAAATATAAACAAAAGAATTTAATAAATAGCATATAAAACAATTTCTTTTGACTTAACTGAGTTTACTTGACATACTATTTGTAGTGCTAGATTTAATTCATGTTTAGAAGATAGAGGGTTAGTGTTAGGATTATGGTGTTTAATGCCACTTTCAACAATATTTCAGTTATATCATGGCGGTCAGTTTATTGGTGAAAGAAACCGAAGTACCTGGAGAAAACCACCGATCTGTCGCAAGTCACTGACAAACTTTATCACAATGTTGTATCGAGTACACCTCGCCATGAGGGGAATTCGAACTCCCAACTTTAGTTACAATACAACCAGGTTCTACAAACTCTAGTCACAATACAACCAATCAGTACATGTTGAAATACAGCAAATATAAACATTTCACGGATCATATTCCTAATAAGATCAACATTTAACTTGGAGACTATATAAAATATAAATAAATAGGACAGTATTTTATTTTCATTATAAAGTCCAAATATGTCAACATTTTCCTGTATAATGAAACAGTAAAATATTAGAGGGAAATGCAAATAAGTGGGATTTTTAGAAAATATTATATTTCTGTCTTCAAATATTGGGATAAAGCTTAAAAACTAAAGACAATTATTTCAAGTAGTTATTGGTAAAAAACAAGTAAAAAACAAGTAGCTATTTAATAAAGTTCAAGTTGCTAAATTGTAATTGTATACCTTGCAATTAGGTATTTGTAAACACACCTGTTTGTCAATAAAAAAAAATAGCTCAATTAAGTAGGTAGCATATTTGTATTGACTTTAAATATCATTGAGATACACATTTACTACTTGTCATTAAAATTGTCTAGTTAATTATATAATTGGGGCTAGGGGACAAACAACTCACTAATTCCAGGCAAATATGAAATATGAATCTGGGACTACATGTACCAAAAATGTATAACTTTAACAAACAAAAACATTACAAGAAGAAAATTATATTTTTTTATTACTATTTTTTTAATATTATTTTTGCTACTACAAAATAAAAATATAAAAAAAGGTTACTTGAATGTTTTACAGCATATTACATTACATCAGAATAGATTATATTGTCTAAAACAAAGCTTCAATGAACTACATGTATAATTTCATCTGACAAATGTTTAGAAATTGACAAAGCTGACTGAAGAAATATGATTACCATACATTGTACAGTACCTCACATGAAATTTTGGTCTAGGTGAGCAGAGAAAACAAGGGAAAATCATACAGTGAAACCTATCTAAACTAAAATAAACCAGAATCCAAACTTCAGAACAGTTTAAGCAATCTTTTACCAGAAAATATGCTCTCTCAGATTTTGTTATATTTTCCTCCGATTTCCCAAAAATCAGAATTTTTATTTTCGTTGTCACTACCATATTTGTTCTGTAATAATAAGTATCAGATCGATGCTGGATACTAATGAGTTTTTAATTGTTTTAAAGCATTAAAATGACAAGCTCTACATATGAAGCACATTTTCAAAAGAAAACATAACATAAGCAGAGGTAATAGAGGAATGTAAACAATTATTTCCAAGCTTCCCAAAGCAAAATAAAAGGGAAAATATACACTTACTAAAAATGCAAGTGGTTTCATACCTAATGCCCCTTGCTACATCATATGGCGTGGTCTTCCAGCATTCTCCATCCACCTGTTTACCATCAGGTAAGGTTATCTTAATGGGTGTGTTTGGTTGTGCAGCAACAAATTCATCGTATTCTTTCTTCAATTTGTCCCACAACTCAAGTCTTTTTGCCAAGAACTCAGCAGGAGGATTCATCTTAAAAAATGACTTAAAGGCTCACATGGTCATTCATGCACTGATTGGGTTTAAGCAAGTTTGTATTTTCTAGTGGCGGGAATCGATGACATTTTCAAGATCAGTGATCGTGATACCAACATCGATAAATCTACTTGATGTTTGTCGGTACGAAGACAAAAACAAAGAATAAAGTTAAACATATGTTGTTTTTTTGTTTTTTTTCAACAAAAGGAATCAGAATCGACCGCAAGGCTTAAGAATCGATCATCGGATTGGATGTTGACTGATTAGTCAATGCTTCTGATGACCAGTTCACCACTTGTAGTTCATGAGACAAGAATTGTCCAGTACATTTTTTTTGTACTACTATGTTTTTCACGAGAACAAGATTAAACCAGGAATCTTTGTCAAGTTTCATCCAATCAGAAAAATAATGTCCCTAGCACTGCCCATGGTTTGGTTTGGTTTATGGTGTTTAATGCCACTTTCTACAATATTTCAATTATATCGTGGCACTCAGTTTTATTGGTGGAGGAAACCGGAGTACATAGAGAAAACCACCGACCTTGCCTCATGTCACTGACAAACTTTATCACTGCCCATGGAGAATCAACTTTATTTGTACATATTTAAATATCATCTTCCTAAGAATCATCCATGGCAAGTTTGGTATCATTTGGTTGAGCAGTTTTGCGGGAGAAAATTAAAATGTTAAGAAGTCAACGACTACACACAATGGACGCCAAGCAATACTTCAAATCTCACTGGCCTATATGTATTAAAAATGTGCCTGTAATCTGAATATCCTGTGTTACATTAAATGAACTTCACAAACATCAAAATTAAGAGCAAACTTTATATTATAATTAATAAACTATCAAAATATATTAATTTACCTCCTTCAGTGCAGGATGTGAGTGATCACCACATGCTCCTTCTGCTTTCTTCTTTCCTTTCTTTCCTTTATCACCCTAAAATTAGTTAAGTATCATGTACCATTAACTAAATGCTAGTCTGTTTACTCTTTTATCATGAAACTGTTAATTAAATGATTGTTATATTTTACTTTTAGCTGAACGAATTATTTATTATTTTTTCTATCAAATCCTGTAACACAAAACCTAACCAGAGTTCTAAAATTCAATATAGTCCCATCTGTGAACTTATTTTAAGGTTTCTCAAACCCAATTTTATTGGTGGAGAATACAGTAGTACCAAGAGAAAACCACTGCGACCTGTCGCAGGTCACTGACAAACTTTACCACATAATGTTGTATCGAGTACACCTCACCATGAGCGGGATTCAAACTCACAGCTTAAGTGGTGATAGGCACTGATTGCATAGGAAGTTGTAAATCCTAAAGCTAAACTGTATCGGGCAATAGTTAATTTCGAACCCGACATGGAAACCAATACAGACGACAACGGACCCATAACAAAAGACAATGGGGTGTTGCTATATAAAACAAATCTCAGATATGCAAGAGATAAGTCAAACAAGTTTGGTTCAATTTGGTCAAATGATTTGAGAGGGGAAGATTAATAAGTGAAATGTTAATGATGACACACCACTGCGAGCTTTGTCGTTTTCTTTAATTAAAGCCACTGTCAAGTTAAGAATTATTCAGCAATTTTTAAGCAAATATTAATTGTTGTCAGTTTTGTTGATATAGATGACTTTTCATAATTTGCAAAAATGCATATTTGATGGCTAGTCCAGAGTGCAGATTTCCTAAAATTTCATATAAATAGACCATCAGACTTCTGGTATTTGGTTGCATCAGTTTGATTTCAAATTTTTAATCAATCTAAATAATGTGGTTATTTGATGTAGACTTAAAGGTGGTACCATACACTTCAGGTAAAATTTGATCTGCTCGTTTAATTTTCTTATTTTTTTTGCAGTGTGTTTGAATATATCCACTGTAATAAATATCAAAATTTTAACAAATTCCAACCAACAGACTCAGAGCTATAAATTCACTAGCCACATAGCAGCTTTTCTCTCTGTGAATTTGATCACCAAGATGCTTGAAATCTGCATACAAACATATGATCAAAACGTTCAACTGATTTTAAAGAGTTATCTCCCTGTAGTGTATGGTACCCCCTTAAACAATGGCGATGGAACACTGTATTAATAAGTCATACAAAAGTGACAATACTGTCAGTACCAATTAACAGTTATTTCTCTCTATTTGAAAAAAATTAAACCTGGGACATGCATGTGACCAGACATATCGAAAATCCAAGACAACTTGTGACATTCGGTCAGGCAATTTAAAAAAAACTGTCTGACCGAAAGAAAATTTGTCTGACCGAATAAAAACCTAAAATGCCACCACATATTCCGTATCGCCATTAAAAACTCATTTATTTGTTTAACATGTTTCATGTGTTTACTTCAAGAATAATTTTTTAGGTACTAGTATTCAGTTATTTCGTGACATTCTCAATATTTGTTCAAAATAAAAAGGCTCATCCTGGAAATCATCACACTCATCTTCATAATCATCATCATCATCATCAATGTCTTTGTGGAAAAAAAAGTTATGATTTGTTATGAAAAATAATTCTGTCCAGACATTAAATTCACTCCTCCCCCCTTTTTCCCCACCTAAGATAAGAAAATGATGGTTTACCAATACAAGAACACTTTTAATATTTTGACAGAATGTTATTTTTAATGTGGTCATAAGTAAATAAGTTATTGCTTGTTTTCCTTGCCAATAACTCTGAAAGAGATGCCGACTCATCAAATGTGAACTTTCTGTTTCCGGTTCGTCCGTATTGTATTTCTCAAATCATGAATCTTTCGTACCTAACCATGTCGGACCATTAAGTTACGATTTTTTTTTACAAATGACTACCGTATTTTACGGACTATAGGTCGATATTTTTTTCCTCAACACGCTGGCTTCGACCTATCGTCCACATCGACCTATACAAGGATGAAGTTGAAAAATCTGGAATCCCTAAAAAAAAATCTTGATAAAAATGACGATTTTGTTGACAGTATACCTTTATTTTGCTGTAGGTTTTTTCCTGAATAAGAAGACTGAAATTATCGATGTTCTTGGTGTTATTTTTTTTTAATTAAAGCAATAAAAATATACTAACACTAACAGGGGGTGCAATTCCGGGAATAAAATGTTCAACATCCGAAAAAAAAAAATCAATATTCAATGATCGAAAAATGAAGTGTTAACGAAAATCAGTTCAATATTGTATTGTATAATAAAAAATTATATACTATAAAAAATGTACAAATGTATGTTGTTGAAAAAAAAATCACAGGGTGGATCGTTTATAAAATTATTATCACAAAATATCTAAATATAGCTATAGGCCTATAGCTTTCCATCAAACACGAGGGGTACCGAACACGAGCATGCGCACGAGGTTGTAGTAAAACATGTCGGTTGCAATATTATATCTCACAATACACGTGGTGAACAAGCTTTTTATACTAAATGTACTGGAAAATAATTATCGATTTCGTTAAACTATAATGTTCTACACTTGAATTGGTCAATTAGGAACAAATAAAATAATCACCATGAGATAATCAACACAGGTGAACCTCTGTCGGCACTTAACCTGATCAGCTGATTGAAAATTTACTGGACCGAGACAATCACATAAATTGTGTACTAATAATTGAACACAGTTTAAAGGTGTGTCAAAAAAACTGCACAAGGTGATACATTGTTTTGACAGCTTAATTATTTTATTGTATGAACATCCGTTTACCATCTATTATTGTGACACCCACAGATGGCCTGATTTGAATGTCGTCGATGTCTGGGTTTATAAACCGGACTCGTCATAAAAAAAAACACAAACAAGTTTAAAAACAAAATTTTATTTAATTTAACTTTCATAATTATTTCTTTTATGACACATAAGAATAGTATTCTTGAATTAATACTTGCATATACTTACCGAAGAACGTTATAGGACAAATGTTTACCGATGTAAAAAAAACACAAAAAAAAAACCTGTTCGATGTGACGATATTTACCCAAGTTGTCATCGGCATCCTCGACCTATGGAATGCTTCGACCTATCTTAGTATTCCCCAAAAATTTTAGCCGAAAAGCAGCAATTCGACCTATCGTCCCCATCGACCTATAGTCCGTAAAATACGGTATGTACCAAGAAATTAGGTTTTAAGAACATATTTAATGAAGAATACGAACTTTATCAATCTGAAGAAACTTACGAATATATATTTTCAAAATACAAATAGTGAAAATGATAATCATTTTGGTTTATTCTAAAGACCGATCTAGTCGAATGCCGATCTATGTTTGGGGCGAATTATATTTCTTTAAGGGAAGTTACTCGATTAGGATTACGCAATGGTCAAGTTTAGTTTATATTCACAGAAAACGCTTATTTAAAGAAATAAACATGCTATTGTAAGAAAGATCGACTTTTAAAGACACTGTTTGACGGATCGACAAAGAGAAAATTGTTTCCTGACCGAAGTAGAGAACAAATTTTTACCAGACTTTCGGACCGATATGCCGAAAACATCGTCAGACCGGATTGTTTTTTACATGTCAGGTCCGACGGTCCGGCATATTTCGATATGTCTGTGAGATCAAAATTCAGTCTCACATTTTCACTATTTTGACATGTGGTGTTTAAAAAATAGTCATATGCGCAGAAAAAAATAGATCTAAAAATTTGGATACAGGGTTCGAAATTAACGATTGTCCGCAAGTCTGAGACTAGTAATTTTTCCCACAGACAACACATATCTCCTAGGTAGTTGTCCGCTTGGGCTAGTAAAAAAAGAGAGACCGGTATCACTACCCGTATGTATCGCGACGAGTTGGAAAGCCGCTATTGTCTCTGTTCGTTTCTTTACTTTACACCATTTACAACTGTGTCAAACATGTGCTTGAAAATTACTTATAAAACTACGTCGTTTAAAGCTCTTGGAGGACGGATCACACAAACGTTTGAAATAGTTAAATTGTTGTCCAAAATCGCCACGATTGGGAAAAGAACAATGCCCCTAGACCCCCCCTCCCCCCCCCCCTAGCAAAACTCGCACCCTTGCCACATCAACAGGACTACTTTGGATTTCTAAGGACTAGTGATTGATATCTTCTACTAGCCCTTTGGGCTAATAACTACAAAAGTTAATTTCTAACCCTGTGGATATGATATATTACATAGGGATTAATACATGACCTTTTCCATATCAGCCTGGGTATAATCCCAAGACCCTCATATCAGCCTGAGATGTAGTCGAGGGATGATAGCCGGGATGATATGGAAAAGGTCATGTATTAATCTGTTTATCATATATTTCCGAAAAATTGTTTTTTATAAAGCAAATAAACAAAATAAAATAATTAAATGACTTTATATGGAAGCTTAATTGTATATTCAACAGATACATTTTCAGAACATGATTGTCAAACAAGAGCATCTTTATCCCCATAAATATTAATGGCAACATTTCCTATGAAAGCATTTTGAAACACAGAAAATATAGATGCGATTCTTTAGTGTTGTTTTTTATTGACCATGAATCGTGACGAGGGTATTACCATGTTACGATTAGTAGCTATATAATGAGGGTAAAAACATACTTTTAACAATTTACGTTGGGTTTCGTATTTGTGTGATCATCATAACTTACTTCCCGTCAGGGTTTCCGCTGGCGTGCGCCATTTGCGCATTTGGCGAAAAATCTATGATTTTGGCGATAAAATATTTACTTTGGCTAAAAAATGTGGCGCAAAAGATTTCGAATGTTCATCGTCTGTTGTGGCGGTCATTTTCTAGTTCGTTACTTCGGAACGCCCACAACGCTATTCGGAAAGCTTCGAATGTTACCCATGAACTGATCAAGTGACAGAAAATCGATAATCAGCTGTTCGTAATGTTTATCTGTTGATAGGATAATTAACTTGTAAAATACATAAAAGGTAAGTCAAACAAAGGTGTTAATTAATGGTCTCGGGTGAATGACTTCTCTCTGTCAGTTCGTGAATTGTTTTCATATAATTTTAAGAAACTTGTCATTTATTTTAGCACTATCGTTCTAAACGCATCGAAATTTTTAACTCCATTTTACGTTTTTAAAATGGGACGGACAAGAAAATTAGTTTTTGAAAGTAATACTCCGGGAAAAGTAATGAAACTGTCCGAATTATGGGGCCATGGCAAGCAGGCAGTGCAAACTGAGGATGCACTGCAGGAAGAATCAAGGCCTGTCGACGATGTTCCAGAGATTGCTGACAAGCCTAAATCTGCATCTGTGACTAGTTTACTAATTAGATTAAACAGATTACATTAGGACATGTAATAAAATATGACACTTTTATTGTATATTTAACACTGAAAGGGGATAGATAATTAAACAGATTAACTTATATAAACATTAGTTATGCAAACAACATGAACAAACACAGACACAACAGGTGAAAACTGAATGATTTAAAAATTGCAGTAAACAAAATTGCAGGAACATTTTTCAAATTTGACAGTTCCTGTTTCATCTGTTGAGTGTGAACGAGGCTTTAGTAGACAAAACTTAATTAAAACAAAATTAAGGAACAGAATTAACACTTGTAATTTATACAATTTAATGATTATTTCATTGGAGGGGCCATTGGCAAATACATTTAATTTTATAGAAGCTTTTAGGAGGTGGTCATCACGAAAGCAGAGGAGAATTTGCTCAGTTTTAAAAAAATAGAACAGTTTTTACAGTCTGTATTTTTACTTACTTGCCTTTTATGGTTATGATAGTAACTTAAACAACATAGTGTTATATCGTCTTTTTAATCTATTTGTCTTTTACGGTTGTAATAGTAACTGAAACATTATTGTGCTATTGTATTTCAAAAAGTACATGTACAGAGCCGTCCGGTGTGTTCGCGCACCTAAGGGTTCAGTGGTTAATTTCACAGCTTACCAACATTTTATTGAATTAATTTAAATCATCCTCAAATACATTGAAGTATTATCTTTATGGTTTTTATCCGGATTCCGCTACAATTTTTAACATTTCAGTGAAAACGAAGTGTAAACAAACCAACCCTCGATATTTGACAAATGTTGCAACGTCCAGTGATATCGCGCATGCGTACTTTGGATGGTTCTTAAAATGAATAAAGGAAATATTTTATTTTGAAAGTTTTCGAAATTGAAGTTTATACCTATTCCTTCAAAATAAGCTCAAATTTGAAAACATTTGATATCTTTTAATATAATTAGAGTTAACCCTCACATACCAGTAGTCTCCATCTTAACTTTTCCAATGATTTTGCAATTTTTACATGTACAATACGTATGCACGAACACCGGTGCCAAGACAGTACCCTTATATTGTTTTAACATGTATGCAGTAAGAAAACAAATAAATGATTAATATTTATGTGCATTTTTAGTGCCAAAAATTTTTGAAGTATTTATGGCTCAAAATATTTTAAAGTGGCTCAAAAATTTAGTTTTTGGCTCAAGTGTTGGCTCAAAAAACATTCAACCCAGAGGAAACCCTGTTTCCCGTGAAATGTGATTAGTAAAAAGTATTTTTCATGAACCATGATGAGACCCCTATCTCCCAAACATCTTTGTGTGTCAGTTAATGTTTATAAACAAACGACTACGGAAATAACCTTCACAAGACGCATGATTATGGATTTTTTGCACCAGATGCCTCAAATATGGGTTATGCGCCTGGGGGTGAAATTATGTCTAGTTTACTTCCGGTTGTTACACATATGCAAAAACTATCATATTAATGCTACGTACAGTGTTCGCCAAAAACTTTTTTAACCACTAGACATCTGGGCCAGTGACTTGCTAAAGTTACTAGACCGAAG
>MJUT01064003.1:232779-244159 GCA_002080005.1 Gigantidas platifrons
AGACAACACAATGACCAAAAGATACCAAAGAGGTCATCAGAATCCGTAGTTCGAAGGACAGACAACACAATGACCAAAAGATACCAAAGAGGTCATCAGAATCCGTAGTTCGAAGGACAGATAACACAATGACCAAAAGATACCAAAGAGGTCATCAGAATCCGTAGTTCGAAGGACAGGCAACACAATGGCCAAATGATACCAAAGAGGTCATCAGAATCCGTAGTTCGAAGGACAGACAACACAATGGCCAAAAGATATCAAAGAGGTCACCAGAATCCGTAGTTCGAAGGACAGACAACACAATGACCAAAAGATACCAAAGAGGTCATCAGAATCCGTAGTTCGAAGGACAGACAACACAATGGCCAAAAGATACCAAAGAGGTCATCAGAATCCGTAGTTCGAAGGACAGACAACACAATGGCCAAAAGATATCAAAGGGGTCATCAGAATCCGTAGTTAGAAGGACAGACAACACAATGACCAAAAGAAAAAGTACAAAAGGACAAACAACTATAAACAAAACATTACACAGAAAACTAAAGATTGAGCAACACGAACACCACTAAAAATCAGGTGCTCCGGAAGGGTAAGTAGTTCCTGCTCCACTAGTAACACCCATTGTGTTACTCTAGTTACAAACCCGTTGATAAGTCATGAATAAGGAAAGAACCGGGAAGTGCTTAAGACAAGTGGAACATATCCGTCGTCATTTGTGACACAGACATTCCGTAACGGTTAGCCAAGTCATTAAATCCTTGGTTCAGTAGCCCACTTGTTAGCAACCATCTATCAAGGAACTCAAGAACAGAACCACAAGCCCTGAAACACACATGGACACAAAAGGTAGTCGAAATCGAAACATCAAATTTAAATGTTGATATACACTGATTGCTATAAATGTACGATTAGTTGATTAATCGATTGTTGTTTAACGTCAACTGATAAGAATAGCAGCTATATGCAGTGAAACGATGGCTATGGGGTAACACTCTGGATGGACGATTTGATTGCCACAAATAAAAGGCGATACACGTAGAATGTACAATAGTAACAACGGATGATCATTGTATACAACAAATGTTGACAAACAGATAATGGTAAAACATGTAACTCTTAAGAAGAGTTTGAAGATACCAAAGGCGTAATCAGAATCCGTATATCGAAGAAGAACAGACAACACAATGGCCAAGAGAAAAAGTACAAACAACAATCTACAAAACATACACATAAAACTAAAGATCGAGTAACACGAACCCCACTAAAAACCGAGGGTGAACTCAGGTGCTCCGGAAGGTTAAGCAGTTCCTGATCCACTAGTGGCACCCGTCGTGTTAATCTAGTTACAAACCCGATGACAAGTCATGGATGAGGAAAGAACCGGAAAGTGTTTGCGACAATATCCTTTGGGCTGTAAGAGATAGTAGAAATAGAAAGGAGTAGTACAGCTTTGGAAAAACGAACATGATAATATAAACAAATAAATTTTAATTTTTTATGGGAAACCTATGAATTTACAATCTTGTGATTTTTTAACTTGAGGCTTAATTTCATTATTGTTTAGTTAAATGTTGCGTTGGATAGCCATGGGTCAACAACCTCGCAGATCAGACTGTGCTATTGTCTGGTTTGTAAGTCTATTGTATGACAATCTTCGCAAGGTAGAAAGGTAGTAATGTTCTTTTTTCACTAATTTGAAGGATATTGTTATAGTCGACTTGATATGTGATAATGAAATAAAAGAATTATAGTTTCAAGTGAAGTTCCGTATCTTACGTACTAGTATATTGACCTTTGAATGTGGTAAAATTATTAACTATTGTCTCCTGACGTTCAACCACAAAACAGTTCTCTATTCTCGCGGGTTCTACATACTACTTAATTAAACATTACTTTTAGTTATATCACTCAGTTTAAATGAAGGGGCCGTCCTGGCCGTGATCGTATGGTAGTTGGATTTACAACTACCTATGCAATCAGTGCATATCACCACTGATGTTGTGAATCTATATCAGGGCGGGGTGTACAACATTGGCCAGTGACTTGCGACATGTCGGTGGTTTTCTCCGGTCCCCCGGTTTCCTCCACCAATAAAACTGACCGCCACGATATAACTGAAATATTGTTGAAAGTGGCATTAAACACCATCAAACAAACAAACAAACAAACAATCATCATTTTAAATAACATGATACTATCAAGTACAGACATTGACCTTAAAACTGTAACATGGGTACTAATGATATATACAGTCAGATAATTAGTTCTAGTTCAATATTCCCTTCTGTCATTTTGTCTGTGCAAAATGACATGTCACCTTCGGGTTACAATATACTCAAACATATGTTATTTATGCACTATAATCGTCTACTTAATAAATACAGCTAATATATGGTAGAAGTAGAAGTATTGTTATATTTGGTAAGTGTGTTTTTCAACTGAGTCGGCACTCCTATGGGTACCAACGGTGCTCCTCTTCTCGCCGACCTGTTCCACCATTCGTATGAAGCAGACCACTCACGAACACGAAAAGGAAGAATTTAAGTTCACTTTTCGCAATATGAATATTGTCATTTCACGTAATAATTCCAAGCTTATTGATGTTGAAATAAAGGACATCACAGATAGGTCTACGTCATATATTGGTTTACACTTAGAATTTAATAGTTGAGCTGGAACTGCTTACCATTCCGGAGCACCTGAATTAACTGACAGTTTCCTGCGTAGTGTTTTGTCGATCATCGATTTCCCTTTTGTCTTTTGACCATTTTATTGTCTGTACTCCTTCGAGTTACGGCCTCTGACCACTTCTATTGGTATCAGCAGACTTTTCTTATGATTTTATTAATTTGAATGTATCTAGTCCAAAATATTAAAAAAAATAATTAAAAACAATTTTTACTTCAAAATGTCATTCCCCGTCAAGTTACAGTGGACATGAATATATTTACATTTTGTATGTGTTAGAGCCACAAGCAAAAATGATGAAATAGTTCACAAATATTTATTTACATTTGAGACATTATAATATTCAAGATGACATCTCGACAACCAACTATAATTTCCAGCATGCTGACCGATAATGACAAGAAATAACTACGTAAGAAGGGTATACACTATATTGTGTTGAATGACTTTTTAAATATACATGAATTGAGAAATAACAAAAACCCATGCACATGGAACAGATATCTCTCCATATGTCATCATATGATATTCAAGAGCTTGTGGATCACATCACGATTTCCTTGATAGAAAGTTGCTGCTAATAAAGGTTTCCTAGTGGTTTAGTTGAAATAATTACTTTGAAAGTTTGACGTTCGTCACCATGACTACGAATATGTTCCGTTTGTCGTAATCACAATCCGTTCCTGACTTCATTCATGAATTATCATATGGTTAGTAAAAAGAGTAACACGACCTACTACTCAAGTTTCATGAAGTATTTATGTCAAGTGGAACATATCCGTGGTCATTTGTTTTCAACAAAATTTATGTATTTTTTTTTATTTTTTTTTATTTTTTTTTTTATCTCCGATGGCTGTAGCAAATAAACCATTGTGTATTTTTCTATAAATGTCAAACTACATATTATAACACTAAACCCTGTCGTCTCAAGCCAAATTTAAACATATTTAACTTGCTTGTTTCTAATGAGATTAAACATTAATCAGTTTTAAACAGAGAACACTAGGGGACACTTTGATCGTTATCTGTACAACACGTTGAATCTACATTTCACAGTGATACTTTATTTCTACTGACATGACATTTTCATGGTCGATATTTGCATGTATAGGTTTGTTTGGAATGAGCCGTCATCGGGAACGCTCACCGTCAAAAGATTGGAAAGACAAATAATTTAAAAGCCTCTAGGAGCAAGTAAACAGGATATTGTCGAAACATATTCTGTCTCTGCAGAGACGATAATAAACGATGGATTTTCATAAAGTAAACATGGAAAATGTGTAAAGATAAGGATTAAGTAATCGTGGTTTAAACATGACGTCATTTAACATCTCATTTGAAATCAAACTGTGTAATTAAGAAGATGACCGTTTAGTTAAACCGTTCTGCAGAGACGATAATTAACGATGGATTTTCAGTACTGCGTTGACTACTATTATACCTATTTTGTCCCAGTATTGTTAAACATGCTGTTATAGTGACAACCGGAACCTTTTAATCGTAATGGAACCGGGAGGTTTGGCGCCGTAAAATCTTATTAAACCCACCATTTCTTCGGAAATGCCTGTACCAAGGCAGGGCCATTGCGGTTTTCCCCGTTTTCCGGTTGTTGACTGATTTTGTCTGTTTGTTGACTTATGAGTTTTACCTTTCGCTTTGGAAGATTGCTCGATGTTCGGTAATTTTGTTATTACCCTTATCCAAAATCAGTTTCATGTGCCTGAATTATGAACCAAAACATTCTACACTCATCATTTATACAAAATTAAATCTACATAAGTTGTGTCATGCTAACTGCAATTGAATATGCATGGCTGGTTCTGAAAAATATATAATCAACTGTATAATATTATTCAACCGTGGAAATAAAGCGACAAATAAACGTACACTGAAATAAACCTAGTTTAAGAGGTACTTAGCTAATAACAAATACATATACATTTTGTATACGATCAACTATATATACAAACAAGATAGAATATGCTTACTAACAGTTTCAAAGGATAATAATAAAGCATAACTCTAAAAGTTATATCAAAATTGTCATCCAGAACTTTTTTTTTTCACAATCAAAAACACAATTCCATGATTTATTTGAACTTGTTTGTAAATCTTGCAGTAAAATGTTAAATAACACATTTAATTCAAAATATAATTTACAAATCATTCTCGTGATTTTTCAATGGAAGTCTTTAGCTCCCTGTAGAGAGTTATCTTTGTTCATTGACCTTCCATAATGCAATAATTATCAACTGGCTTGTGGTTAGTATTCGACTTGAATACACTGATGCATCTATGTACAGTTTGAATGTCAGTGGAATACAGTGATGCATATATGTACAGTTTGAATGTTAGTACTAATATTGGAATCTTCATAGATTTAATATAGTAAATTCATTGTAAAAGAAAAACAACTTGGCTTACAGTCTTATTTTCCAAGTACGATTAAATTATGGAACACTCTAGATCTGAACCTTCGTCAACTGCCGACAATTCCGTCTTTTAAATCCAAATTGCAACAAAAATATTTTCAATCGAAAACAGTACCTTCTTACTTTTCTTGTGGAGACCGATATCTTAGTGTATTGCATGCTAGACTTAGAAATAAATGTAGTTCTCTGAACAGCGACTTATTTAAATCGAATTTAGTCCCTAGTGCTTCTTGTTCATGTGGATATAAAAACGAATGTTCCGAGCATTTTCTATTATATTGTAATAAATTCAATTTACTTAGAAATAACATGCTCATTGAATTAAGTATGATTGATATGGGAGGTCTACCGGTAAATATCGATATTTTGTTATTTGGAAATGATAACCTGTCTGTAGAAATTAACACGTTTATATTTTCACGTGTACAAAAATACATAAAAGATACACGGCGTTTCTCTTGAACAAACAAGTCAACATGTATAATATTATTGACAATTGTCAACATTGTGTACTTCTACATGTATGTATATTCTTTTCCTGGTCGCACTTGGTGTATTGATTGATTGACGTGTCTCAAGTCGATGAAATATACATGTGTTATTCAGTTCAAATTGTACTTACCTATGCAATATCCTCATGAATTAAATAAATCCCAACATATAAACTATATGTCTAATGATTCCAGTATGCAACACTCATACACCACGTGCTTAAGAACTGTCTTTGGGGTGTGCTCGATTTGCAATATATTATACCTTAGCACACAGTATGTTTCATCGACTTTTGAAATTTGCTTTTTTCTGTTCTATTGTATGTTTTTTTTTCTTCTTTCGCTTATTATTTTTTTCCCTTCGTCTCCATATTCCTAACAAATATTTTATTATGTATTTAATACTGTTCTGATTATATGTAAATTGATGTAACTAGCGGAGAAGACATTTCTAAGTTGTAAAACTTGTGTCTGATCCATTTGTTGTTATTATGAGCAATAAAATAAGTTTAAATTAGTAAACTTCAATTAGTTAAGATTTATTAAGCGTTTCAAAATCAAATATTAAACTAAAAAGTAATTCCAGAAACTGAATCAGTTAGAAAAAAATATCAAAATAATATGCATTAACATACATACACTTCACGATAAATCATTGATCATGATTAAGTAATGTAGTGGACAAAAAAGTCATATAACACAGCAGTTATTTCATGAACCTGATATTTCCTTACGTACATATTAACACCTAGAAGGTTTCTTTAGAACGAATAATCGAACACATGCATTACCGCATCATTTCAGTATGAGGGGAGGTTTGGACTCATAAGATTACTTTAAGACGGCAACTTTTTTTGAAGTGCCTGCATCAAGACAGGAAACTGAGCGGCCATACATATGTATGTTATGGGCATCGATTGCACCTCTGTTTCTACGAATTTCCTATTAGATTTTGGAACTGTTTTTCATTTCGTACTGCAATTTCTAATAGATTGGTATTTTAAAGACGGGATACTTACTCAGTTTTTTTTGTGGGTTCTGTGTTGCTCATATATATATATATATATATATATATTTTAATGTTGTTCTATTATGTTTCTTTACGTTCTGAGTTTTGTGTTACGCTGTCCGTTACGATTTCCGCATAAAAAGATGCTCGGTTCGTCTTAGTTGTTTGTAGGAGGGTGCATGTCTTATTTATGTTCTTTGTCTTTGCTTGCACATAGTGGTATCAAGCACATATTGTACTGTGCTTTTCTTCGTCTTGTGTACCCTATGTTTCCAGTTTCTCTGGATTGTCCATTTATGATTGCCCTTCGGTATTCTCTAGCGTTAGTTTTTCTTCTTACCATTCGCAATGGAACAGAGCATTAGTGAATTAATTACTCTATGGAGTGAAGGTAAATAATCTAATAGTTAATGGTCCAACTGCTAAGTTACAAAGTTAAGGATAAATAAGAAAGTTCTTCATTATTTCGTGCTAGTGTATTACTTTGTTTTGCCCTTTCAGATGTACACTAATTAGTGTTGTAAAGTCGTGCCTTTAATAAGTTTTGATTCACCATATTCGTAAATAATTCAGTTGTATTCCCTTTTGAGCTTTTATGTTCCATTGAAGAAAACAGGACAATGACGAATGAGCTACATTTAACACGGGACTAAATCCTGTTGTAGATGCAATACGTCAAATAGATCTTCATGGAATACTACCATGTCTAGCAATAACTGTCACAATAAACACATACATAGAGAATATATAAACGTTAGAGAAAACCGAAGGAGCAATAAAAACTGGACAATTCAGAGACACTGGCAACACTGGGTACACAAGACACAGGAGAAAGGATTATAAATAAAGGGAAACAATCCAGCACACTGTCAGGACAGTCCTAAAATCTTATTGAACAATCATCGAAATAGAGACAATATACACATGAACGCTGCTGGCTTAATCCATAGAACAAGTGGCACCAATAAAAGGTCAAACAACAAACTATCACACTGTCGGTACAGTCGTAAAATCTAATAAACAAATCGTACAAACAGGCAATATGAATATTAAACACGTACAACACCACTGGTGGCTTAATACACAGAGAAAATGGCATCAATCAAAGGAAAAACAAAAAAATACCACATGGTCGGACCAGTTCTAAAATCTAATCGTAGAAACAGAGGCTAAATCTATACCCTTAACACACATACGAGACCTCTGACATGACCTCTGACTCGTATACATGACCTCTGACATGGTACAGACACTTCAAAGACACATGGTACTATTGGAGCAATGGACATTCATTTTTGACACACCATTTCCCACATCTTGATTTTTGCAGGCAGTTGTGTTATCAGTAGCTATGTTGTTTTGGTATTGTATTGTATTGTATTGTATTGTATTGTATTGTATTGTATTATGATTGTCCTATGTTTGAATCACTTACATGATCTCATCATTTCTTTAGGAGGTGAGGTTTAGGCTCATACATCTAGTTTGAACCCGTCACTTTACACTGATGTGCCTGTACCAAGCCAGAAAAGTGGGCGATCATGTGTAAGTATGCTTAATGTATCGATTTTGCATCTTTCTACGACTTTTCATTTTCGATGTTGGAACTGTTCCGACAGTGTACTATTTTTGTTTTTGTTTTTCATAATATTCCACACTCAAAAAATGAAAAGAAATTAGTTTTGGTTTTTCAGAATATTGTAAATTAAATGTTCTTAGAGGTATAAACATATATATATATGGAGTGGAGTATGTTTTAAAGTTATATGATACATGGATGATTATTGGGGAGATCAATTAATTTGCCCCATGACATGTAATTTAATTGTCCTTCAAGATATGCATTGTAAAATACTAGTTAACATGTTTCATATTTCCATACACAACCCTATAATTAAATATATGATATCAAAATCATTTTAAAATGAAATTATTTATTTAATATTATAAATTTAGATCAAATTTAATTTCAAGTGGTTTTAATTTGATATGCATTTGTTTATTTCAAGGTTTTCTTTTAAATTGTCGTTGAAATTTAATCATGTTCACTTTATTACTTTATTAGATTTTCGTAATAAAATAATGGAATAAGGACAACATAATTGGAAATCGTACATGAAAAAAAAAAGTCCAAAGTGATTGGGCTGTTGTATAACATGGTACGACGACGTTCAAAGCAACAATGCTATATCACTGAGCAGTCAAACGAATGCTTTAGAAGTGACAATCTATCGGCGCCGGGCACTATCTGTTTGATAAGGTACATGTATACAACGATGGTATGGGTTGTTCATTTTTTTATTGTTTGAATTATTCAATACGATATGTTTCTCTCTCACACCCACCTAACCTCCTTTAATACAATTTTCTTTTTGCTACCTATTTACCTAAGCAAATAAATCTCGGCTCGTTTTACGTCCTGTAGCTATAACACGTTAACTAAGATTTGTATGCCAGGTAATTGACATTATTATGTTAGTTGACAGCTCGTACGTCCTACCCTGAAATCAAACCTATCAAGTACCTGTCATTAGGAAACAGTAGAAATTTCATTTCAATAGCAATAACCATAATTGATTAAATTTGATGGCCAAATTAACTCTTTCATCCGACCTCTGATTTCAGTTGATTGGATAGCAGGCTCATACCAGGAGGTCGCCAATCTTAAAGTCCGCCTTACTTTGTTAACAACATTAAATTACGTCCATCGAGAATGACAAAAGATTAACAGATATAATACCTGAAAGGCTGAACTTATTAGGAGTTAATTCCATAAGATCGGATTAACTTATAGCCGTCTCGTGAGAGGCAAGAATCAACAAACGGAACGTTGACGGAAATCATCACCGGAGATTAGCCACGAAGTCACGCTCATGTTTTAAAACACAAACAACACTCTTGGGGGTTAATTAATATAATAGGCAAAAATATCACCCAAGTACATAATATTTATTGATTTTGCTAGTTAATTCTGTTTAAGGAAGATTTTAGATTTTTCCAAACACTTGTCCGTTGGTTGTAGACAATTTTAGAACAATGCATCAGATGGTAGCGACAAACGGTGGGTTCCATAGCATCAATGCTCTGTTAGGAATTAGAGAAGAAAACTTTTGTGCTCAAGATTGTGCGGAAAATAATTCACGTCATCTTCAGTTTCAAAGACATCAAGAAAAACTTCATCAGCAAAAGATACAGATGAAAAGAGACGCATTCAAGAATTTAAAATTTCAAGGTATTTATAAATAAAGTTTTTATGTTATTCAGATAAAAATAACTTTGTAAAAACATGTTTATTCAATGTTCAAATTTACTAGAAAAATAATATTAGCTCGAGAAATGAATAAAAACCTGTTACAACAGACAAGCCGTAACATCTAGTGTATTTCTTCTTTGCTTACTAAATGTGATATGTAAGACTTATTCTACCTTTGCAAAATTATTTTTCCTGACAATTTTCGATTTATTCGTGTGATAAATATGGTAAATAATTTTATTGAGAAGTCACTTTCTGTTTGATAATATAAACAGACTAATTTCTTTTTAAGAACATTTTCACAAAATTATATATAATTTTACATAACGTGAATAATTTAAAGGTGAATCACGTCTCTAGTATTTTTAATTTCATATTAAATGGAAGCAAACATATATAAAATTATAGTCTTTTTTCTTCGTTTTACATACAAAGAATAAAGACGTAAATATCTAATTTAGTGCGCACGACGTGTTTCCGGAATAACTTTCATCATGCATGCTCAGAATCAAAAGACTGGAAAGCGATGGAAACGAAAATATATAAGTATGGTGGCATATATTGTAGAAACTGTTTGCTTTATTTCGACGATACAACATTATGTGATCAAGTTTGGCAGAGACTTTCTGTAAGACGGTGGTTTTCTCGGGGTACTCCAGTTTCCGCCACCAATAAAACTGACCGCCACAATATAGCTGAAATATTGCTGAAAGTGGCATTAGACACCATAATCCTAACCCTTTATTTCAGGAATAGGAAATCAACAGGCTTTAATGATTTGTTTTTACACATGATACTTTAAATGAATGGTGTCTGGTTCTTTATGTACCCTGTCATGTTCAGACTGTGATTATTGATATTAATAATAATAATAATAAAAAAAATAATAACTGTATCGTTGAAACTTATTTTCTCTAGTTTAAAGTAAAAATGTAATTATTTGAAAAAAACCTACAGAAAAAATGAAGAATAAAATTTATAAAACCTTTCCCAAAAATATTAACATTAACAATTATATTTACCATTAACAAAATAATAATTAGAACTCCAAACAATCGAATTAAATAATGACCATTAGCAGAAACTAGTGTGAGTGAGAGAGAGAGAGAGAGAGAGAGAGAGAGAGAGTATTTCTTGCGCTATGTATTTTTGTATTTAAGAACATCTTTGAAATCAACATTCTTGAAATCAGTGAATTCTTTCGCAATACCGATATGTAGTGCATGATGAAACTCTTCCGGAGCACATGCTGTCACCTCTAGTTTTTCGTGGGGGTTCATGTTGCTCGATCTTTAGTATTCTATGTCATGCGTTGTAGATCGTTGTTTGTCCGTTTGTATTTTTCCGTTGGGACATTGTGTTGTCTGTCCTACGATTTACGATTTCTGATTACCTGCTTGGTATCTTAGATTTACGGCTTCTGATTACCTGCTTGGTATCTTAGATTTACGGCTTCTGATTACCCGTTTAGTATCTTAGATTTACGGCTTCTGATTACCTGCTT
>MJUT01064003.1:244380-266847 GCA_002080005.1 Gigantidas platifrons
TTTGGTATCTTAGATTTACGGCTTCTGATTACCTGCTTGGTATCTTAGATTTACGGCTTTTGATTACCTGTTTGGTATCTTAGATTTACGGCTTCTGATTACCTGTTTGGTATCTTAGATTTACGGCTTCTGATTACCTGCTTGGTATCTTAGATTTACGGCTTCTGATTACCTGCTCCTCGAATATATGATTTAATATGTATACCTTTTCTTTGATAGAACAGTCCATGGTCAGTCAACCTTCGTGCTTTATTATTTTTTGATTCGTTATATTATGGGCTTAATTCTTAATGTTGCTATTTATAAGATACCACACTCATATACAAGTTTTTCTAATCTCTTCATATCTAGTAATAGAAACGTCAATCTAATTAAAATTAGATCTACACACTTGCTTCCTATTTTCTATAGTTTTTTTTTTTGTCGCTCGTGTAGTAGATCATTCACAATATTTCTTGCAGATACGACAATATGAGCCACTATCAGCATCCACCAGTAACCATAGGAAATCGGCTACCTACTTGATAAGTCCGTTGGTTTCTGTTTGTATGAAGGAAAGGCCACATATTACACAAACATCGTTTCTTATATGCTTCATTTTTGGCGTATCAGAGGTCGCTAATTGCATGTTTTTGTTATTTCATTTCTTCAAGCGACAAACATGGGCGCAGACATTTTTTTTTTAACCATTCGGAGTCTATGAGATGCATTCAAAATGCACGTGTTTGTCTAACTCGAATAATACTGCGTCCTCTATTAGCAAGTTATCTTCATGGGTTTGTAGAAAAATCGTTGATTGGTCAGTTTTAATGTATTCATGCTGACCCCTGGCGCGACCCTTAACGGAGTATTGTTACTACACGAGCGACCACAAAAAAAAACAAAAAAAAACAAAAAAAAAACGATAGAAAATAGGGAGCAAGTGTGTAGATCTAATTTTAATTAGATTGTAGAAACGTAGATATCTTATTTGATGCGCACAACGCTATTCTGGATTAACCTTCATCAGGTACACTCTAAGTCAAATGATAATAAGGCCATATTAACTAAAAGTATTTGGAATCAAGAAAATCAACGGAACTAAACAGTATAACCAATATCGGAAAAGATAGATATTGGACTTAGTTTTGATAAAAAATATGTTATTTAGCAAAAAAGTATACGTACTACGCCTATTGATCAGAGCAGAACTCAAAGACAGGTTGTAGTGCCACATCCCTATTGATCAGAGCAGAACTCAAAGACAGGTTGTAGTGCCACATCCATTACAGTTCATGATTTTTTCTCATTACTGAGAGCTAGTTTTGACTGTCGGATTGAGAACATGAACTGAGTATACTACTGGTGTACTATAGTATGTGTCCAATGTAGGATGTTTTTTCATGTGTACAAAAATGATCCTCTTCTAAATTCAACTGGAACACTTTAATGATCACACATATAATTTAATTATCCAACCAGTAATTGATATGTTCCATACATAAAGTGGCATTACAAAATCTTTTTAAAGTATCAAAGAAAAGAAAAACACGAAAAAGAATTATTATTACCAATGGGGGGAGGGGGAGGGGGGGTGGAGTTTGGGAGACAAACCAAACCATTTTCACGATATGAAGGCATTTTTTTTACCTAAAGAATTTAATGGTCAGTCCTGGTCCCTATTCTTTGAAAATTGAATTTTCGACTACGACCCGATGCAACCAGTTCCCATCACCAGTAAAGTTGTGAATTCTGTTCCCACCAGTGGCGAGACGTCCTTAATAAAAAAAAAATGTATGAAATGAAGTTGCGGCAACTCTTTGCTTCTTCCAATTTCTCTGGTTCCTCCAATGCTCCTTCGAATTTACTGAAATATTAACGAATCAACACTGATGTAGATATACACACCTACCTCAATCATTTTGCATAAAAACTATTAGTTAGATAAACCTGACAGTCAAATGAAATTAATCTCCATATTATAGATATATATATAAAAAAGCTAAGAAATAATATGCTCATACAGGAATAACTAACTACGAATTTTACAATAAAACAGTCCATTAAAATGTTTCATCAGAATAGTCCTAATAACATAGTGTTCGTTTTATGACCTAACTAGAAAGCTTATACAACGACAATAAAATATTGAATAAATAAAGTGCAATATAGCATTGTTTATTGATTGTGCATCTTTTGATATTGAAAATATTAAATGAATCAAATCTTCAGACGACTTGTGTGTTTATGGAACAATCTTTTAGAGTAGGGATAATTGCAGATGAAATAGAAAATGTAGTTTGCTTATTTCGTTTTTTTAACTGTTTGTACAACAATGTAAAGAGGATACGATTTAAATACAGTAACCAGTTTGGAATGAACAGTACATGTGGTTGTATTAAAAAAAAAAACAAATAGGTAATCTGGTATTGCATAAGAAACTTAGATTCTGAGATTTTATTCTAATCTAAAATGAAAGCTCAGTTAAAATTTAATAAGATGTTTCTATCAACATTAAAACATCGGGGTCGTCGTGGCCGTTATCGTATGGTAGTTGGATTTACAACTACCTATGTAATTAGTGCCTATCACCACTGACGTTGTGAGTTCGACTCTCGATTAGGGCGAGGTGTACAACATTATGTGATAAAGTTTGTTAGTGACTTGCGACATGTTGGTGGCTTTCTCCGGGTTCTCCGGTTTCCGCCACCAATAAAACCGACCGCCACGATATAACAGAAATATTGTTGAAAGTGGCGTTAAACATCATATAAACAAACAACAAACATTAAAATATCTACAAAAATAAAAAAAAATGCAATCATGTCCTAAACAAGACTGAATACTGAATTAAATATTCTCAGTTTTTGTTTACCGTAACACATCAAAACTTTGACGCAACTTTTCAAAATCGTAGCTATTTCATTCATTCAACACTATTTAAATTATAAAAAAATGAATGACCTTTTTGCCATGAACGAAATACCTTTCTGATGTTTGATAAATATTTATTTTTAATAATTTTAGCAAATATTTTGAGTCATCATAAACGCCTCTTTATACAAATCTGTGTTTAGTGAGTGTTAACTATTTATAAAGATTTTGAAAGCCACGCGACTCTTCGGAGGCATTTAATATTGTAGAAAAACTGTACCAGGCGTCAAATAGTTTGACACCAACAAATGTTTCTCAATTTGAATACAGTTTCTAACTCGTGTTTACATTAAAAATATATTGGATAAATTGTTTTTTCCTTTTTAGGTCTGAAATTTTAGTTTTAATAAAAAAATTAAATTAACTGTTTCAAATATTAAAATGAAAAAAAAAAAACCCGACATCGTCGGAGCAGTTCCAAAACTCTGGAAAATTCGTAGAAGAGGTAAATCGACATCACTGATACACATGCATATGAATGTCTACTTACTTGGTGCTACGTTAAAAAAATGGGGAGAGGGGGGGGGTAGATTAGTTTTATGGGCTAAAATAACTCAGAAAAACAAAGTGGACTCGAACATCAACTATTCGATGTTGTGGAGACAATCTTGCATTCCTTCAGAACTCTTCCGATTGGAAATAGAAAATGTAGATGTTGTACCGGGGGTGGGATGTAATTACAATGTGATCAATCGAAAAGGTGATAACGAACCACACACACGGAAAGTATATGTCGACGATAAACACATTTTAATTAGTACAAATCCTTGTAAGGAGAAACAAGTCGTTCAAAGTTTTACTGCTGGAGGAGTTGTGATCGCAAGGTCCCTTTTACTCCGATTCTGAAATATAAAAGCAACCAAATGAACAAATTTCCATTTTCATGCGCAACTAGAAAATCATTAAATGTAAATTGAGAGAGGAATTTTAGCCTTAAAGAGTATATTCTTACTTATGACAATAGCTAAACATATTTTGATCTGCCAATCTAAGAGTAACAGTGTAAAAAATGGTGATCTTAAATGTGAAGTGTAACTCAGATCACAACGACAGAAAACGATAAATGTACATATATCTGTCGCAATAAGACAATAAAAAAAGCATACAATTATTTTTAATATTATATTGTTTTTTATTCTAAGAGGATATATTGCAATGTAGTGCACGATCTGATTGCCGACTTCCAGTAATTATCTTAATATGAAATATAAAACAGTTATATTTAGAAAACTGACTTTGAGTTGTGATAAACATTCACATGAAAAAGCTATTAATTATATACCATAGAGAGTTAGAGTTTTGCTTTTTGATAAAAAGACACAAACGTGAAGAGGTGGCAAAACCATTTTCTAAAGGGACCAATGACTTAAGTGATTATTACCAATAACAAACAAAAAAAAACACACCACTCCCCCCCCCCAAAAAAAACAAAAAAAAAACAACGGAAAGAATACTACGATAAAAAGAATGAAAAGTTTTCAGATAACAATGGGGTAATTCGAAGGACAAACAGTACAATGACAAAAAACTAAATGTTCGACAAAATCAACATCGATCGAGCAACATATATGGCGTTTCTATTAACGGGTTAAAATGATCCCAATCATAGCCACTGTGCATAGTTTTCCAACATCAAAACATGCATTAATGGTATATATAGCAATCATTGATATTTAAATGAGAAAACAAGAGATATAACAGATAACAGATATAACCAAAAAAATGAACCACGATAAGTAACACAGAAAACATATCCCGTAAGTACACAAAAGTGCAACAAGAACCATTTTAGTTCAAGAAGTACATATTTCAATAATCTTATAAAACAACACTAAAGATATATAATAAATATGACTTATCCTGGAGGTGTACAGATAACAAATGCAATGCGCGCATCAAAACAGATGATGGGTCTGACCACAATCATAAGTCAAAAGAGCGAACATAACCATTCCTTAGATGAAAGAAAAGTTGAGCGTCATCAGCTTAGAGTTTCTGCCAAAAGGAAAGCTACAGATGACTTGTCACAGAGGCCTTCTAAGATAGTAAGAACTTCTATAAAAGATGTTGGTGAGTCCGTTCTTCACCCAAATGATCTAAAATCTGTGTAGAAAACTATATATAGAGTCCGCCGAAAATCAAGAGAAGATGTGCATACTGTTCCTGAAAATTATCCTGTTGTCACAAACAAGTCTGAAACATTTCTACAAGTAAATGATGCTGAAAATGGGATAGTTATATTGACATGTACAGAAAATCTAAAATGTCTTTGTGCAGTGGACGATATCTTTATGGACGGGACATTCAAATGTTGTCCAAAGTTTTTCACACAGCTCTACACAATTCATGGTTTTAAGAATGGGAATATATATTCCACTAGTCTTCATGCTACTGCCTGGAAAATCTGAAGAAGTTTATAATCTCTGTTTCTCTAAGCTTATCATGTTGTGTCAGGAACGAAATTTAGAATTTTGTCCATCCGTTAACCATGTAGAGTTCGAAGAGAGGGTTATGGTTGTCATGAGGGCGTTGTTTCCTTCCACTGATATTAAATGTTGCAGATTTCATCTTGCGCAAGCATGGTGGCGAAAGATACAGTCACTTGGACTTTCAAAAGAATACAAAGATTGTTCGTCTGACATTGGAAAATGGCTTAACAGATTTTTTGATCTACCATTTCTTCCATATGGCGAGGTTGAAGATGCGTTTGTAGAGGATATGATGTCTGATTCTCCATCTGATGGCAGATGTACCAAGCCCGGATAAAAGAGGAGGGGAGTAATTTCACATTTTATCCAAAGTTAAAATGATAATTATCATTTACAAATATAAAGAAGCACAAGTTTACCTTATTTTATGCTAATATGAAGAAGCGCAAATGTCCTATGGTAAAAGCGCAAATTTCCACTTTTTTAAAGCGCAAGTGTCCTCTAGTTTGAAGCGCAAGTGTCCATTTAAAAAAGCGCAAATGTCATATCAAAAAGCTCAAATGTCCTTCGCCGATAATTAATATAGATAGATAATTACAGGGAGCTGATGATAAAAAAAACCCTTCATGTATTATCCACACGTAGATTCCTGCATGTGAAATATTGCTTTTTATATATGTTATATATAACGGTTTTAAATTAAAGGAAAATACATAGCAAAACTAGAAACCGTAGCCGTGAAGCGACACTTTTTATGTAAGGACGATCACGATTATAAAAATAAAACTATAAAGAACCAGTAACGAAATAAACAATATAATTAATTCGAGTTGCGTGAACAACGTGATTGTCGTTTTTGTTTTTGTGTTATTACTCTTTTACACAGGAAGTCTTTGTGTTTCTGTAGGTGTTGTGGTGTCAGATGGTTATCATGAACCATGTGATCTTATTACTGTCTTTTAATTTATGTCATATCTCTTGTTATGTTTTTTTTTTAAAACATTATGTTCATACAATTTCTGTTTTTGTGTCAAAATTGGAAATTCTGTTTTGTCTTGGTGAATCGTATTTCGACTCTTATGGAAATGATTTCATTCAACTTCTGCACACAAATAATAGCATTAAATTTAATCAGATATTGTAAATAGTGTGATGTTTTTCACAGACATTTTCAGTCAGATATGTTCAAAATTTATTATTAGGAACCCATTCATGCTTTGAATAAATAAATATAATCACACATATTGTTACTAAAAAATAGGTCGTTAAACAACAAACCATGCATATGTTTTTACACCAGAATATGTCTTCAATAGGTCTAATAAATGAAAAACAAATTATACCACGCTATCAGAACAAACAGTTCTAAAATCTAAGAGAAAAATCAATACTATCGACACACAGATACATGACCACTCACTTTCCTGGCTTGGTAAAGACACTCCAATGATAAGTGGCGGTGTCAAGCTAGTTCTATGGCCTTAAACCTTCCCTCTCAGTGAAATGATGCGGTCATGTAGGTGCTTTCAAAATGCGAGTAAAAGCTATTGAATAAAAAATAATTGTTTTATCATAAGATAACGTCATGATCAGGGTCATTAATATATTTGTCAGTTCACAGATGTTTATCCTTGGTACCTTTGACCGATTTCAAATCGCCATAACATAGCTGAAATATTGTTGAAAGTGGCATTAAACACCAAAAATCGATCAAACCCGATTTAAAAAAAACGGTTAAAACGAATTCATGATGTTTGCGATAATTGCGATTCATGCTGAATACTTGTTTACATTTTATGTTATGTTTATCTATTGATTTTGTAGTTTAGATTTCTTAACATTTGTTACTTTATTAATTGCTTTATTTCACTAGTACTGTATTATCTCTCCATATTCTAATTGCTTTAATGGAAGCTTACATTTGTCTTAGAACTGTATACTTCTTTTGCCTATATCCAGTTTAGTCTCTTTTGGTTTTCTTCTTCCAAAATACTTGAAGGTTATTTTGGAAACGCCTTGTGCAATCCCATATATTCACCAAGTTTATGAAAGTTATTATATTGGGATCTTATGTATAAAACTAAGAGGGAAAGTTTGGGCAAATAAAATTAGTTTAGCCCCGCCACTTGTTACTGAAATCCCTGAATGAGATGTCCTGTATTTGTTTTAGGAGCATCTATTTTGATTCTTTTTACAATTTTTATACAGGATTTGGAACTGTTCCGAAAGTGTTGTATTTGTTGTTCCTCGTTTTATTACCTAACACTTTAACATACTGAAATAACACCACTTTTCAAATACATTAAAAATTATTGTTTTTTTATTATTCATACAACTAGTTTAAACACCACTTTTTTTTTTTTTATTGAAGCGGCTGTTTCAAGCCAGTAAAGGTGAACAATCATGTATTTGTGCGTCAAAGGTATCGAATTCGCCTCTGTCTGCTATTTTTTTTTCTGTCGAATTTGGAACTGTTCCGACAGTTTGGTATTTTTTATTTTTCATTATATTCATAATATTTTCGCGGTATAAATTTAGGACGATTTACAATATTTTATATTTAGAATAATTGTAAAGATACGAACTATTTTATGATGACCCGTTTACACGTTCATTAAAAGGTGGACGTTCATATGTCGTAACAAACATATATAAATTTTACACCAAGTGAACAAGTACAGATAACAATTTGTAAAGAAAACAGTATTACGCCACAAGCAATACTGTACGGGTGGTGTAAACGTCATTTACCGTGGTTAAAAAAGTTTTCAATTGTGAATTGACAATTGCTTAAAAATAGTCTATAAAATCTACATAACTAGAATCATAGGGTCGAATTTCATTATAAATTGACATTGGTATTTAATTAAACTGAACAATCGTCTTACAAAAACATTGAAATATTATATATAATACAACGAGATGAACTAGGCTTTGGTTAATAAAGTACATAGGCCAGTGTGTAACGTTATGAAATCATGAAGAATATTTGAAGATATTTGATTCTTTTCATTTTTTAAGCACTTCCGGTGCAAAAAGAAAGAAGGAAAAAAAGATTAAAACAAAATAAATGATGATGCAGTTGATTTTGTTTTTAATATAAGGTATATTTGGGCTTAATCTATATATACAGTCCGACAAAAGTTAAGCACCACCTGACTTGTTTCAATAATATCTTTTCTAATAATGAACTTATTTCAAATCGGTTTGCTGTTTTCGTTACCTGTACACACATACCTGTGCAACAGGTTATTGACCGATTTTTATTTATGTGTATATGGCAGGTTGTGTAAAGTGCCACGTGTACTTTTCAACATTCGTGTTTGCGAACGAAAGCTGATTTTTTTTGTGTAGAGTTTTAAGTTTCATTTTCTATTGGTTTGGTATGGTGCGGCGAAAATTAACCATACCAGAAAGGTGGCAAGCTGTTGGCATGCATAACGGTGGTCTTAGCTACATAGAAGGGTGGCAGACCACTTCAGGATTAATCAGTCAATCATTGTACGACTGATGTAGCGTTTTCGTCAAACGGGGAATGTTACTGACCGGCCACGTGCAGGTAGACCTCGCAAAACGAAGCCGAGAGAGGAAGGCTCATATCCAGACGGGCGCGGCAACGGACGTTCAGTACAGCTGGTGCACTTCGTGGTAATTTAGCGTTTGGAGGCCATATTAGCACACGCACTGTAATCAGACGCCTCCACCATCAGAGAATGCGAGCGCGACGACCCATAAAACGTCCACAGTTGACATTACGTCATCGCCATGCTCGATTTGACTGGTCACATGATTATTTGTGGTGGACTATTCGCACATGGAGACGGGTCCACTGGTCTGATGAAAGTCGTTTTTTGCTACGCCCTACCGACGGTCGTGCAAGGGTTTGGCGCCAACGAGACACATCATTTCAGGACAACCACATTTTGGGCACAACTGCTTTTTGGGATGGGGGTGTAACTGTCTGGGGTTGTTTTTCCTTTGACTGTAAGTTGGACTTGTACGTTCTTGATGGTAATCTGACAGGCCAAAAATACCGTGACAATATGCTCGCTCCACGCGTAGTCCCCCATTTCGACAATCATGCGTTGGCTGACAGGACAATGTTCATGGACGACAACGCTAGGCCACATAGAGCCCGAATTGTACAACATTTTTTTACAGCAAGAGGCTGTTGAGACAATTACATGGCCTGCGATGTCGCCAGACATGAACACTATAGAGCATGTATGGGACTTTATTGGCCGAAAAATTAACCAAGGCAATCCAAAATGTCAAAATATTGACGAATTAAGAACTGCTATCTTACAGAAGTGGCAACAGTTCCCACAAGAACGGCTTAGGCGTCTGGTGCGAAGCATGACGAGGCCTGTTACAGAACTTCACAATAAACGCGGTGGATATACTCGTTATTGATTTTTATGCCATACACATACGCACAATAGATGCATTTAAAAGTTCTCAAAATCTGAAGACTCTGCATTTTAATGCAATGTTAAAATCTTCCATCAAAGACAAACTGGTTTTACGTTTTTGCAGCGCCTGTTTTGAACCCCATTTTTGTCACGTCATAGTCACATCTTTCAGGATGATAAATACTTCGTAGATTGGTAATCTTAGAGCCCTTGGTGTAGTCTTTTAAGAAGTGTAAGAAAAATGGTGATATCTATTTTATTGTTTTAACAGTATTGATGTAAAAAAGTATATCGATAACAATATAGGGTGGTGCTTAACTTTTGTCGGCGTGTATATAATATATGATATAATAGTTTCACCAATATAGCGCCGTGGGTTCTCGCCCAGCTTTGTATATTACAAAAAAGGATGAACTCGACTCGAAACCGCAAGTGATAAAGTTTACCAGTTGCTTGCCCATGGTCGGTGATTCTCTCCGGATTCTTCCACCATGATACAGCTGAAATATTGCTGAAAGTGGCGTTAAGCACAATAAAATCAATCAATCAATCTATATATAACAGAATTCTTCTTTTTTTCTCCCAGGAAAAGTGTACGTCACAATATCAATTGAAAAAAAAGATACTGCTCTTAAAACGAAAATTAGTTATGAAAATCGGTAAAAATTCTCATTGTGACAATTAAAACTTGTATCACAGGGGGAAAATATCTTATTTTCAGAAAAAAAACTTCTGGAATATAGTTTACGCAAAAAGCAACTATGTAAGTTCTTCAAAATTTAATAATAAATTTACGGGTTATCGTACATTTTTTCAAATTGATAAGGAAAAGCTGCAAATATTTTGGATTTTTCGAAAGATTTGAAAAAGACACAACATTAAGAAATGATGCCTTAAAAAGAAAATTCTGTTAAATTATGAGACTATTTTTAACTACTCATAATACAAAGCGTACGTTTTACTTCTGAGCTAAGCGAAACATATTTAATTTTAATATATTATTCTAAACATTAAAATGATAGTGTTTGTTTTATGCTTTTTTCTGTAACAATGTCCTTCAGAAGTTTATTTTACTTTTTTAACAGGTTCTTTATATTCTGGCAGAAAGTATGTAAAATTAAGTAAATAAACAAACTTTAAAGAAGCTTTTCTGTACAATAATGCATACCAAACTGATAAATACCTCACATGGGAGAAAATTATGTGCAAATTTAATGACGCAAGCTATCTAATTCATAGGGAAATACACTGAAATAACATAACAATTTATGACATATTAGTAACACGTATATTTCATACATGTAGAAGGCGATATAATTACTAGATTCAGGGACCATCCAGCTTTCGTAATGTTTGTATGCTAGGCCTACAACAAATCTAAAAATGGAAGGCCAATTATTAAACAATAAAACAATGGGAACACGATTCTTACATTAAAAATACCTTGTGTATTGTGTTATCGGGCATACAATCATTGACGGTAACATCTCAAAATAGTGTCAGATATTGTAGGTTTATCTTAATTATATTATTTGCTAGTGGTTATCTTTGTTTTTCATTTTACAGAGAAAATTAACAATTTAAGAAAAGATCACGACAGGTCTGATGATGACAAGAGCGACGACTCCTCAGACCCAAGAAAGAAGTCACGGAGAAACAGAACAACCTTCACTACTTACCAACTACATGAACTAGAGAGGGCTTTTGAAAAGTCACACTACCCAGATGTTTATAGTCGTGAGGAACTTGCTTTAAAAATAAATCTCCCAGAAGTTCGTGTTCAGGTAAGTTTAGGTATTCGCATTCAAATCTGAAAAATAGTATTTTGTAGATCATTGTTTGTCCCATCTTTGTGTATGCCTTGTTGTCACTATCATACTATATTGAAAATAAGAAGTGTAAACCTGGAATTGTTTGCCGTTTTTTGAAAGAGTATTCGAATAATCTGTTGTTCTTCGCGTTCATTTTGATATTGTGGTATACACTCGACTTACAAAAAAATATTCTTTTTGGGAACTGTCCACCCTTCCGGAGCACATGAGTTCACCACCGGTTTTTAGTGGGATTCGTGGTACTCGATCTTTAGTTTTATGTGTATGTTTTGTTATATCATTGTTTATCTTTTTCATCTGGCCATTATGTTGTCTGTTCTTTTTCGATTTACGGATTCTAACTACCCCTTTGGTATCATCAACCTCTTCATGTAAAACAATGTATAATCAAGCTAAACACCACTTTATTTTTGTAAGTTAACTATAATTTTAATTAAAATCGTATAAAGATGAATTATATATTGTTAAACACCCATCGGTGATTCTATATTCGCTTAGAAGTTTGTGTTGCTTTGACAAATACTTGTGTGAGAGTAAAAACAAATTTATAGACAGAATGAAACAATTAGTCATTGACAAAAATTCATGGTGATCCCTACAGCGTACTTTTGGTCTGTCTAAATTCACATCTCCATTATCCAATTACGTTATTGTCACTGATTTTTAACGTGTGTAACATTGAATCTAACAACAGACTTTAATATCATTAGCAGTTATTTGAGAACAAATAATGAGGTTTTATTAAAAGAAATGAGGATATTAGATAAATTATAGGGCTCTCTAATACCAGACCCAAGTGTGTGTAGGATCTAATTGACTTAGCGTGAACCTCTTTAGATTGGTAAACATCGCATTAGACCAACTAAGACAGCTGTCAACGCAGTGTCTCTCTGCCTTTCTGTACCAGAAGAGATGCACTATCTTATTCCTAAGGTTTTTAGCTGAAGGACTCCAATTATCCGTGATATCAAGCATTTGATTGCTGAATTAGAAACACGAGCGTTTTTAATTGCTTTCAAGGGTTTATCAATAGACAAATTTTAAAATTGATCTTCTATTCAGCTTTGAATATTAAAAAGATACCCCGTAGATGACCACGCCTTTCCCTATTATGACCAAAATCAAATAATGTCAAATGCCTTTGACGGTTATTTATTGACAATAACACAAAGTTGTATTCATTATGGCGTCAAACCATCTGACGACCATATATTCCTTTTTTTTTTTTTAAATCATAATAATAATTTTAATAATTTAAGATATTTTAATCATTGTAAATTCGAATATTTCAATGAGATCAAAAATGTTTAACATGTTTATTGCATATATAATCATAAACATATGTAATTATAAATAATCGTTACCTTGACAACAAGTGCATCATCTGTTTTTTTTTGCAGTTCGAGAAGTACGACTGTGTTGTTTTGCAAAGCAGGAGTATACATAATAATGTCTCAAATGACAATGGATCTTTTTCCTTTTATGTATATTTTGTCTTCCCTGTATAACCCTCAAGATGTTTAAAGGACTTGACAATATGTGTAACACCGGAGTTCTCTTATAAGAAACAAGACCTTCCTATCCTTCGCTTCGGTTTATCCCCAGTGACGTAGTAGAGTCTGTGTTGTTCATCATTTTAGCTTTCTACGTACATTGGATTGTTTTTGCTTCGTTCTGTGTTTTGTACTCGATGTTGCCTGTGTCTCTGGATTGTCCATTCTTAATTGTCCCTTCGGTTTTCTCTAACGTTTATGTACCTGTATTCCCATGATATGTAAGCCTGTTGTTTAAAGTTGTAGCTATTAATTCGTTCTATTTGAGTGGAGGGATTAGGACAAATCTGTTGTTTATGTCTTCATCCCATATCACTAGATTAGCAGAATGATATAACATAGTAAACACAGTGAATGAAAACTCCTTGTTTTCTCTAATTAAAGCTTTGATACTTAATATGCTATAATCCTATGACAAAACTAACATATCAAATAGAAATATCAAGTTTTTATTTTGTCTTTTATATCAATTTGTAAAGAATGGTTTTATTTTATTTCACAAAGTTCACATTCTTACTTTTCCTATTGTGTCTTCTCAAACACATCTTGGAAATTTGCAACAAAAAAATGTTTATTTAGAAGGTCTGATTTTTGTACAGATTTATCAATCAACATACATTTTATCATACTGATGAGAGTATTTATAAGACTACTTTAACCATAAAACTAGCTTACCCTGCCACTTTTTATCTAAGTGCCTGCACCATCCCAGGAAAGTGGACACGTATTTGTGTCTTAGAGTTATCGATTTTGCCCTTTTTTTTTTATTGGATTTTGGAAATGTTCCCGACAGCGGGGTATTTTTTGTTTTTTTTAATTCATTTTATTACCCATCTTTGATAATCACTTGATATCCATGACAAACAAATAATCACCTATAATACGATGTGTAAAATTAGTCTGCATGGTAGGGATCGCGTCTTCTGTCATATTGTTTGAACAATAATAGATTATGATTACTAACTTTGTCTTATAACATACCACTTAAACAATTGGACCATCCTTTTGCAGGATTTGATACATATATATATATATATATATTATAATAATAAAATATTCTCATACCATTGAAGAGTCAATAGAAATTTACAGATGTAATTATTAAGAAAACTAAGGTTCTCCTCCCTCAGACATAGGTGACCTAAGCTGATTTTGGCTATCTTGTTTTGACCTTTGGTTTTATCGCTCCCAAATCTTTATTTGGCTGTCCAGTCTTTTGACTATGACCATACCCGATGAAGGTTATTCCAGTCTTTTGACTATGACCATACCCGATGAAGGTTATTCCAGAAACGTGTCCTGCGCACTAAATTTGATCTCTACGTATTTTTCATTTTAATTTCATTTGTCCTTTTTGCCAATCAGTGATCATGGCTGTTGTAAGATATTGTGATATATGTTTTGTTAGGAGACTACATGTATTTCCAATCAATACCTAATAAGGGTATTGCACAAAATAGGTATTAATAAACATCGCACAATCAACAGCTGCTACTTTAGGATTATCGCATTACTCAAAATATGCCAAATTATGAATATCACGTGATTCCCACAAGCATCATTTCTGTAATATATCGTTGATATCTTTATTTAATTGTTTTCTCTCACATTGAGTGGGGTTTGTGTTGCTCTATCTTAAGTTTCTGTGTAATGTTTTGTAGATCATTGTTTGTTATGTCCTTTTTCTGTTGGCCATTGTATTGTCTGATTTTCTTCCATTTACGGTTTCTGGTTAGCCTTTTGGAATCTTCAAACTTTAGAAAATTAAGAACATTAAGAACTGTTTCCTTCTTTAACTGGGTTGTCCATTATTGATTGTCCCTTCGGTGTTCTCTAACGTTGCTTTTATTATCAACTTCAATTGTGTATTTGTAAAGGATGAGACAGACAGAATGGACGATAAATCAAACTGTATGTTGCTCCTGTTAAATAAACATTAGATTATTGCTGTATTGTGTTTCGAAACTTTCGTTAATTTGACAGCTATATTGTGACTAAATGTACTGTAACAATTTCGAAACCCAAGCAATATTTCTGAAATATTATATAATACTAAACACAATGGGTTTCATATCAAGTTTCAAAATGGTAGTGTGGTGTCCGTTATTGTATTATTTTTACAAATATACAAAACAAAAAGTGTTTTTCCGCTCAATGATTATACCTATTGTTATGTGCAACTATTGTACACTATTATTTGTCTTTAGTAATAACTGAAATAGGGGCTACATTGTATAAGTGAGCGTAAACAATTTTAGCCTTGAAACCAAATTTCTCCTTATAAGCGTCCGTAACTAGACGACCCTCGTTTGGTAAAATAATGTAAATGGAAATAAAGGAAAAAAGGGGGAGAAATACAGTCACAGAAAAATAACTTTTGTTAATTGAAATGTACAAGACTTATTGTTGATGAAACTATATAATCATTTGTGTAGGTTTTATCACATATGAGGTAAAATCACGTGTGACTTTACAAATGATTGAGTGCTTGGTTGTTGTTTACCGATAAGTAAGAAATGTTCATCTATATCATGGTGAAAGCTACATGTAAGTACATATCGTTTAAATGATGATGGATGGTGTACTAGACAAACACGCTTAGTTGGAATTTTAGAGTGCTAGCTCAGTGAAACAACATTCCGCGGGTGGACATATCGCTCCACTCGGACACATTATCCTGAATTCCGAACCAACAACACCTATCGAAGAAGTAAAACATTACAATTGCATAGTCTTTGGTTTGACCTGACAGGGACTCGAATCTCCTATCTATGACATTCGTATCGAGCACGCTAACAATTACACAACCGATGCGATTGAATTTACAAATGATAAAAGTGTGTTATTTGAATTTATACTGCAATCGTTCTCTTTGAGCAGTCAAAATGCGTTGACAATATATATATTTACAAGTGATAAACGGCCACTGACCGTTTATTACATTTAGAAATCAGTTGGGGCCTCATGGGGGTAACTAACTTTTTAAATAATTTGAATATTGGTAGTAATATCCATTAATGTCACTAATGATTGCAGTATAAAGATAATAACATAAAATTCGATATACGTTTTCGGCACGAATCTAGGAAAATGCGAGGGTTTCCCTCGCATTTTCCCAGATTCTAAGCCTCATCCGTATATCGATTTTATGTCAAGTCAATGCACTGTTATTGTCTATATCGACATCATATAATTAAGAAGGAATGATAGCAGGTTAATAGTTGTACTTTAGATTATGTTATTATCTGTTATTTTTCATTTACAGGTCTGGTTCCAGAACAGACGCGCGAAATGGCGAAGGCAGGAAAAACTAGAAAGTTCAAGTTTGAAAATAAACGATAACTTCCCCATGACTGCCCTCTCCAACAAAACTTCGTGTAGCTTTGGCAGTTCGTTACCATTAGATCCATGGATGACTGCACCTATTCTGAACTCCGGAAGTACCCCAATGTCCGCCCTGACAACCCAAACATCTATGACATCCGGTTTATCCTCATACGCTCCGTTCATAGCTTCATCAGTTTTCAACACCTCAAATTCAAGCCTGCATAATTTTCAAAATGGACTAAACGGCATAGCTAAAATTAATGACATGGACCCTAGAAATTCTAGTATTGTTTCATTGAGGATGAAAGCAAAGGAACATGCAGACAGTCTTGACCGGAAATATTAACACTTGTTTTTTTTATGGATTATTGTCACCTTTCCTTACATTTTATATAATTCATGTAAAATACCGAAGTGCTGAACATTATATATTATTTATGGTTCATATGTACTGTTATAATGTGTACAAAATATAAATAAGAAAACAAAAATGCTCTGTTTGTCTTAAAGAAATGTTTGAAGATAAGCAGAGAGGTAATCAGAAGTCGTGAGTGGAAGAAGCAGAGACAATTCATTGGCCTAAAGAAAATATAAAAAAAACGCAACACACAATGGTCGACCTAACAATACACCGGAAGCTTACACTGATAAACATTACCTTCATTAAAAATGATGTGCTCCGGAAGGGTCAGCAGTTCCCTCTAATATAGTGGCAGCTGTCATGATGCTGTTAAATGACACGGACATAAGCTGACTGACTATTTAATAAAAGATCTTCTGACAAATGTGAAGCATAGGATGCATAATAGGCATACAACTGGATATGACCATAGAACATTTTGCTAAAAATTAGTAACACCCTTTATCTTAAACTGGTATACTGACATCCTCTTAAACTTGTATAAATATACAACAATGAAACTGGATGTGTCGATGTGTCGTAGTTGTCCAGACTAGCAATTTATTTCGGCTTATCCGGTGCTTCGAGACGTCTATAGTAATGGACTATACATGATATATCTGACTTATCATCACGTATTACATCACAAACAGTAACCTCGATGTTTTAATTGAGTATTTGTTGTATTCGATGTTATGGGTTACAATTAAGGGATGGAATCCATCTATAGAAACAAAGTTTTCTGATCTTATCTAATTTTTTGGATATTCTGGTCACATGTTAGTACGTTTTTGTTTTGATTATGTCGTTGTGATTATTGATAAGATACAACACTGTCGGAACAGCTCCAAAATCTAATCGCAAAAGAGTAGAAACAGAATTGATAATCCCCACAGACATATTCATGACCGCTCTTTTTTTGTACAGGCACTTGGCGTGTTAATGAGCCCACACCTCTAATCAAGTATTCTGTACATATAAAAAGCATGAATACAATGCGCTTATATACATTAGCCTGACCAAATTGAATGAGCACCAAGCCTTATATTTATACAGCAACTGAAAGGCAATGGTAGCTCTTTGGAATTGCTGACAACGGCTCATATGTGCTGTCTATGTCTCAGTATGCTCCACATTGACAATACAGGCAGACTTCATACAGGGGCTTCTCACGAAATACGAAAAGAAGCTGGCCCGATCCTTTAATTTCACGTTCCGCTATAAGGAGGACGTACTTTCACTAAATAAATCTAGGTTTGGTGATTTCGTTGACCGCATCTATTCCATTGAGCTTGGAATAAAGGATACCAAAGATACAGATAGGACTGCTTCATACCTTGACCTACATCTCGAAATTGACAGTGAGGGGCGATTAAGAACGAAAATTTACAACAAAAAAGATTATTTAAATTTTTCCTTTGTGAAATACCAAAGGGGTAATCAGAATCCGTATATCGAAGAAGACTACACAATGGAAAAAAGGAAAAGTACAAACAACGATCTGCAAAACATACACATAAAACTAAAGAACTGTCCATTTATATGTAGCAACATTCCAGCAGCACCTACATATGCAGTATATCTCTCTCTCAGTTGTTACGATATTCCAGAGCTTGTGATTCCTATCAGGATTTCCTTGATTAAGGGTTGCTGCTAACAAGGAAGCTACTGAACCAAGGGTTTCTCTTGGTTAAGTGGAAGTCATCACTTCAAAACATTTACGGTTGCCACCATGACTTGGTTGACCGCTATATGACTATGGATATGTTCCACTTGTCGTAAACACTTGCCGGTCCTTTCCTAATTTATGACTTATCAATGAGTTTGATCCCCGGTTTAAGAGGGGTTCGTGTTACTCGATCTTTAGTTTTATGTGTATGTTTTGTAGATCGTTGTTTGTCCTTTTATATTTTTTCTTTTGGCCATTGTGTTGTCTGTTCTTTTTCAATTTACGGATTCTGATTACCTCCCTTTGGTATCTTCAAACTCTTCCTACAAATACATCAGACTATAGAGAATCAGAGAAAGTTACTATTTTACGATACAGTCTGATCATTGAACAAAATTGAGGATAAAATAGGCATAGTCACATTGAAATGCTAGTCATTTAAGTATGTGATAAATGAAAATTGAATAATATTAACGTCAAGTAAATAATATAATGAAAACGAAAAATACCACAATCCTATCGAAAAACAGTCAAAATCGACACCCCTCCTCTCACATACATGACCAAAACACAATATTTGCTGGATACCACTATACGAAAACAAACACAAATAACGAAAATAGGACATGAGCCGCACGAATAGCGTTAAACATTACAGAAAACGTTCTATTATTATAATATAGACATTCTCCGAAACACAGAAGTTACTATATCTATCAAATTGGTTCCTTTAAAGATATTTAAATATTAGATAGTACACGATGCCATCGTAAGGTATAATAAGGAAAGAAAAATCACATTTGAACCAACGTATAATTGCCAATACCAATCTTTCTCAATCTGTAGGCAAGTTTATTTTCTCTGCGATATTTTCCACAAAACTTTCTGAAATAGATGAGGCGATTCTTTAAAATTCTCGATTAGTTTTCTACTCGGAGTACGACGACGTTGTGAAAAGTCTGAACACAAACTGTAAACTTGAGCGTAACGTATGAGTTGTGAAACTCCATACACGGTAGCGGTAGGCATATTACTATCAACGTTTGGAAAATTTATAATGACAAAATTGAAATCGTCCCTGTTATAGAGTGTGGTAGGAATCTGATCATTGGTGTCATATTTGATGTAAATTTCATGATTGATTGATTGATGCTTAACGTCCAGCGAGCAATATTTCACCTATTTTCAGGACGAGAAAAAATATTTAAGCGCCACGGAACTCAAACAATGAAAGGTGATGAGTAGGGACGGACGGAGAATTTAGCCAGTACAACAGGTCAAGAAATGAGGAACATGGCGCTATTCATCTTGCTTCTTTTGTCTCAAATTCTTTTTTGGGTGGGGGCTATATTAATGGGATCCAGTTAGTAAAGTTTGGATTATTAATTGACAGAACATCATCGATATACCTAAAAATGAGATTGACTTAATATAATGTAATAAAAATATGGTACGGAATTTTATTGACCAGCAAATCATCAAAAACTTGGTCAACCTGTCCGTATTAGGGTTAGGGTGTTTAATGCCACTTTTAACTTTGATATTTCAGCTATATCGTGGAGGTAAGTTTCGTTGTTGGGTGGTGGTGGGGGGGGGGGAGTTCAAATCAAATAATTAGCTTATCATGATCAGTATACAACTATGAGGATGTGTTTTTGAATTAACCTATGAAAACAATCTTGATCGATTAAAGCAATGATACTTGTATCGGCATTCTTAATTATAACACAATAAAACGAGAAACAAAATATACCATACTTTCGGATCCGTTCCAAAACCCAACAGAAAAATCGTACAGTGAGGCAAAATCGATTCCTTGAGCACACAAATAGAAATGTTCTTAACTCTCTCTTTCATGGCTTGGTACAAGCATTTCAATACAAAAAAGTGGTGGTTTTAAATCCTGTTAGTGAAATTATATTTAAAAAATAAACAAGTTTTCACTTTTTATACATCGAAAACTAACAAATATTTGATAAGGGAAATAACAAAATTACCGAACTCCGAACAATCTTCCAAAGGGAAAGTCAAAACTCACAAGTATATAAACAGACAAAATCAGTCAACAACCGGAAAACTGTGAAAACCGTAATGACCCTGACTTGGTACAGGCATTTCCAAAGACGACGAAGGACAATTTACTTAATATTTTGCGTCATGGTATCATACATCCAATTGTCCAAAATAGATTGCACGTTTAACTTAATAAATAGGAAAAATTACACCCATGTCAGCACGTGTTAACTGTATGAATAAGTACAAAATGAGGTTTCCTATTGAATCCAAACAAATTGCTGCCTGTAATTTCATCTAATATTTTAAAATAAAATTTAAAATTCTCTTTGGAAAACGACCCCGCTATGATAATTGAAAGGTTGTGAGTCTTATAGTTATCTCATAAAAAAGATTCAAACAGTACTCACAGTAAGTTAAGGTCAAGATAAAATAATGATTATATATGTTAACCATAAGTGGTTTCAATTTGATTATTTAATTGAACAAGTGTTTTTCAAATTATGACATGGCTATCAATTGGACGACGAATTTTAAAAATTCGATTTACATTTAAAAGACATCTAAAAAGACCAAGTGCTCTTCAAAGTCACAATTAATTAATTCTCTACCTGTAGCTATACTTAATCAAAAGTTTCTAATCACAGCACTTAATTTAAGGGGAGGAGTATTCGATTTACCCTGTGGTCGTATCGGCGCCGGCAAGTACGAACTATAAAGGAAATATATTTCCAGTCAAATAATTTCGCCACCATTTGATTCGTAAATATATTGTATGAGTAACATCACATTTAACAGGATACAAAAGCATGTTGTTTGCACATGTAGCCTACAATTCTACCGTCGTCACTTTGATTTTACCGAAAAACACAGAAAAAAGCCCACCAGTGTCACAATTTAATTACCTTATTAGACAAGGAAACATTTGTTTGTAATTCATTGCAAGGTAGTTTAAATATCTTGAGGTGCAAGTGCATACTAATATCCCAAAATAGACTTATACTAAGTTATACAATGACATCTCGCTTTTTGCAATTAGTGAGAACAACGCAATTAACACTGAATAAGGGTAATAACAAAATTACCGAATACCGAGCAATCTTCTAAACGGAAAGGCAAAACTCATAGGTCAACAAACATACACAATCAGTCAACAAACGGAAAACCGCAATGGCGCTGACTTGGTACAGGCATTTCCAACGAAATGGTGGGTTGAATGTAATATTCATACAAGGAAAGTTTGAAGATACTATATGGGTAATCAGAAGCCGTAAATCGAAGAATTGCAGACATAACAATAACCAGAACAAAAGGACCATAACAAAGGCGAACAATGATGAGTCTGAGGCTGCAATCTGCTATTGTCTTACGGGCATTAGTAAATGAACTGTAATCCCCGCATTATTTGCATTAAGTTAACCGTGTCAAATGACATCTATGGGGACGGAGAATAGTGTACAGGAAGAGACAGAGATTAAAACGTCAGAAAGTTGGTAAATAAACTCTAGAGAACAGAATAAAAGATGGACAATGCAACATTGGGAACAAGACACAAACTAAGACAGGAAAACACACCAAAGAAGATGGACAATGCAACATTGGGAACAAGACACAAACTAAGACAGGAAAACACACAAAAGAAGATGAACAATGCAACATTGGGAACAAGACACAAAATAAGACAGGAAAACACACCAAAGAAGATAGACAATGCAACACTGGGAACAAGACACAAACTAAGACAGGAAAACACACCAAAGAAGATGGACAATGCAACATTGGGAACAAGACACAAACTAAGACAGGAAATCATACCAAAGAAGATGGACAATGCAACATTGGGAACAAGACACAAACTAAGACAGGAAAACACACCAAAGAAGATGGACAATGCAACATTGGGAACAAGACACAAACTA
>MJUT01064003.1:268437-312954 GCA_002080005.1 Gigantidas platifrons
TTTAGGAAGATTATTTTCTCTCCCTTATCACAGACAATTCCTTTACAGGACTTGACTATGAGTAACACGGTGAATGTTTTATGAGAAACAGGAACTGGCAATCCTTGCCAAGCTCCTGGGTGTATCTCTGTTATCTGTGGTACGTGTTGTTCATCTCTTTAGTTTTTTATGTTATGGTTTTTTGTCGTTCTGTTTCTTGTACTTAATGTTGCCTGTATCTTTGAATAGATAGCTTTCTTTAACCTTTATTTCCACACTAATGATACTATTACCGTTATAGATTCATATTCAATACTCCACGACGCGAATAATTGTTCTAAAGATCTTACACATACATACATATAAAAGCATGGGGAACAGGATCAACAATTGGTGCTGGGTAAGAAGAATAATTTACATCGCATTTAGCTTAAGTAGCTGTAAATAACTCGAATTTTCTGAATAATTTGACGATTCAGGAGAATCTTTTTAATACGAAAATTTATATCTAATGCGTGGCTATGTAATCTAAATTAATCAACGGGAACTAACTCGAAGATGATAAGTTCGATTACTTCTGTTAGAAGACAGAAAATAGAGAACATAATAAAATGTCAACGAAAGATTCCTGAATGTCTAATGAGCAAAACTATACCGTTATATCATTGTGGTAAATGACTAGTTGGTCGAGATATTAACAAAGTCTGAAAACTACATTTATTGGAACGGCATCGGTGGCGTAATGGTTAGCGTGCTCGTCCGAGTGCGGTCGATCGTGGATTCGATACCCAATCGGGTCAAACCAAAGACTATCGAATTGCGTCTTCGTCAATCACGCAACATTAAGGAGAAAGATCAAAGACTGGTTGGCTCTAAATCAGGATAATGTGTTGGTGGCATGTCCATCCTCGGGATGTGTCAGTCAGCTAGCACTGTAAACATCCAACTAAACGTGTTGGTCTAGTACAAAGCGGACCTCATTATCATCTCATTGAAAATTTACTTGTTCTCGCCATAATATAGCTGAACAATTGCTGAGTTGGCGTTTAACAAAAATCACTCACTCACTTACATTTATTAGGACAGAATACAACGAGGAATGAACAGACAAAAAGAACAACACAATCAACTCCTACTTAAAATTAAAAAAAATACGAGTTTATCAGTGTGGGTTAGGGTCCTCTGTCCACTAGGTAGACTGACAAAACGGTCATTATTTTCTCAACAATGATATACAGTCAAGCTAAATACCGTTCCTTATAAATGTGCACACTGTACATTAGCCATTTTAAACAGTATTTTGAAATATTTTGTTCAAATGGCAATAATTTAATTTGATGTGAATACTGCAATCCGATTGGCTGATCTGCCTGGAGCAACATTGGTTATGCTCAATAACCTGGGTTGGTATTGTCACGTCACCAACGTGTTCATCCGCTAACGACAAATTCAAATATTCACATGAAATAATCGCAATTAAAATCGAGGAATCATTAAATTTTGTTGTTTATTAAGCGTAAACTGACCCAAACCAGGTTATATCGTATAACCTGTTCAACAATTTCAAATATTCCTTAAATAATTGTTAACCAAAGTGTCACGTTTTATAACAATAAATACACTACCATTATAAAATGTTGATATCATCCACTAGCAGTTGACATGAACCGAAAACAAACAGAAAAACTGATGACCTCTACCCTAACTTGGCGGAAGGGCGCCCTATTCCATCACATCCGGTTCCACTACTGCATGCAGCACGTGCATTTTGGTTGAACATTTTTCTACCATTTTGAAAACTTTGCGGGTTTACAGTTGTTTTTTTTTTAACAATTGTAATATTTGTTCAGATAATACAATCGCTACAATATGGAAAACGGAAAATACACAAGAACTTGGTATTTCTCCCTGTCGTTCAGCTACCACTCCAGATGAATTTTGGATAGGGGTTTGTTCGACAATTTCCCATATCTGTTGTTCCGGCAATAGATGAAATTGTAAATGATTCCAGACAGGTTTTGACACCGTATGTTTAAAATCGACCAAACTCCATCACTGGCCCCAATAATTCATCAGGGTCTCAATTGAGGCTGACCCGACCCTCGACTACCAATACATTTAGTAGGCCTATTGATAGTACCATGACTAGTTCATCTATGGCTCCTTCATGTATAAGGAGCAATGCATTTTTAGATAATCTTTTTGGCACGATCCTAGTACTGATAGGTATGGTCAAGGTACACCTCTAGACTTTTCAAATAGGGAAGATATAAAGGCGTTGACAAATACTGTTAACCAATTCCAGGCTATTATGGGTAATCGCCTTTCTTTACTCGAGAAGGAAGACATTTGTCTTATTATCAATGTTGAAGCATGAAAAGGTATTGATAACATGGAATCGGACGGAGAAGCTGCATTTTCTCTGGCACTTAGAAGTCAGGAGGGCACTTTTTTATATTCCATGATGAAATTTGCTCTCCTCTTCCTAGCAGAAGGCCCAAATCTTCAAGCGCTTTGTGTGGTCCGCCTTCATCTTTGGATGGTGCATCGTCCATTCAAGGAGAAGATGAAAATCCATCAGCGGTTGGCTATCCGGAAGCTCTCAGACATAGGGTTTACACCATTCGGCGTGAAATCTATGCAGTTCCAATGTCTTCCCCAACTCGCAAAGTACTTGCACCCTCCGATTGTATGTCATCCTCAGGTTTAGTTAAGGATAAACCTAAAGGATACAAGTCCTTTCCAGCATCAGGGCATACTAAGTCAGTCCTTGGTTTTTGTGAATAAATCTATTGCAGGTGTTCATTTTAACAAGGGTGCAGGAAACAAGTACAATAGTTTTGGTCTGACTACCTTCCCCTCTTCTAAGATTAGGTCCATGGATTTCGCTATCAAGATTCCTCTCTGGGAAAGGGTATCCGTCCTGTGATAAGACAAACTCTGTCTTAATGTTTTAAAGCAGTCCACCTGGATTAAGTCAGAGAGTAGTCTTTGACTTATGTCTGGTGTCCTTGGTACAGCAGAGCATCTTATGGCTGATGTGGGTTCACTTCAGATTGCTTAACTGAGAAACTATTGCGATATTCTATATAAAAACTATACGCAATTAAAAAAAGGATAATATTACAAAATGACAATGTTTACAAATAAATAATTTAACAAGATAGGAAATATGTTTTATGTCCTTTAAATATTATTTTGTTTTACAAATCACAAAACAACTGCTGATAAGGAATGGTTTTACATAAAAACATATCCTATACAGAAAACAAGAAACACTTGCAGACAGCGAAATCAAATTGCTTAAATCCGACACTGAACTAAGTATGATAAAAAAAAAACGTTTCAACATTGACGGTCAATAATTCTACCAATATCAACAACTAACTACCTCTCAGCTCAATGACATATGCAAATAGACACCCAGGTTCTGAAGAGGCACACACATGTAGCGGGATTGAAGCGGTTGATGAAATCTTGATAATTGAATCTCCAACAACGGCAACATAGATATAAACAAAGAATAAGATATAAACAGGATAACAGCATGGTAAGTAAATATACACGTAGATATCATATTTAGTGAGCACGACGTGTTTGTGGAATAACCTTCATCATCTCAAAGTCGAAAGGTTGGAAAGCTAAATATTTTTCAAAGTTTCGGGAACAAGTAAACCTAAACAGAATAGCCAAAGGTCACCTATGCATGAGGGTGGAGAACCTAAGTTTCAATAACAATTACATTATTTAGGAATTGTAAATTCCAATAACAAATATATCTTATAAACCATGTATCCTCGGGGACTAATATTACACCCGCAGAGGTGTTGACCCAGTAATATTAATAAAAACGTAGAAATCAAATATTAGTAATTAGCTGACTACTAGACAAGATGGTGGGATCTTATTTAAAATACATTAGTACTGTAATGTAATTGTTCAATATTTAATGCGAATCAAATGTTAATACTATCAATGTTGCAGTAATGATTATAAGTTAACATAAAGAAGTCGTCGATCCTGACATCGATAACAACACGAATCACGTGTCTGACTCACTCTTGAAAATTCACACTGCAAAAAGAATTTAAGGACAGAAGCCGATCAACAAACATAAAACGGGGATAACGTTTAACCGGTAGTTGAGAATATATTGATGTAACAGTTATCTCCCTTAGACTACAACCTGTATTTATTTATTGCCCCAGTACCATTTGCCATATCTGTGAGTTTAAATTTACGTACCGTGGATTAAGAAAAGGAAAGGAATGGAGGTATTCTGGTTATTGGATATGAACATTGATAAACGATTTCAGATTTTTTTTTAGGTAGGACATTCTATATTAATTGCACTTTTTGTGTTTTCTGAACAATTATATTATCACAATAAAAATAAAACTTGAAAGTTGGTGCAAAATAGAATTTGTAAACTGAACGCTTTTGCTTTACCATAACAGTTGCTAGATTTTTACTTTTGTTGAACGGTTTGAACAATTGAGTTTTGGAAAAGAATTACACATGGTAATTGTAAAGAAAATTTGTGGTGTCTTCATAACTACATATGGCTCTGTAGTTATCAATCGATTATTTATACTCTTTTATATATAATATAAAAATAAATATCACAAAAGGTGTGCAGAATTCAACACATTTACATCTGAAATATCTAATCTTCCTCAAGAGGAGACAATAGCCACCAAAATGGCAGTTTCAGGTAAACGAAAAACGAACAATCTCCAAACAATACATGTACTTTACTTGTTCTTGGTTACAATACAGTATATCTATGCTTAAGTTTTTTGTAAGAAGATACGAATACATCAACTTCTAGTCCAGCGGACACTTTCTGCAGTTATCCTAATTTTCATGCATAATGACAACTGGAGTTTGAATATACCAAAGGGGTAATTACAATCCGTAAATCGAAAGACAGACAATACAATGGCTAAAAGAAAAAGGACAAACAACTATCTACAAAGCATTACACAGAAAATTAAAGATCGAGCAACACGAACCCCAGTTAAAAACCGGGGGTGAACTCAGGTTGTCCGGAAAGTTAAGCAGTTTCTGTTGCACTAGTGGCACCTGTCGTGTTACTCTAATATTTAAAATACTCTAGTACTGTAATGTAATAGTTCAATATTTAATGTGAATCAAATTATATTAATAATACTATCAATGTTGCAGTAATGATTATATAAGTTAACATAAAGAAGTCGTCGATCCTGACATCGCTAACAACACGAATCACGTGTCTGACTCACTCTTGAAAATTCACAACGCAAAAAGAATTTAAGGACAGAAGCCGATCAACAAACATAAAACGGGGACAATGTTTAACCGGTAGTTGAGATTATATTGATGTAACAGTTATCTCCCTTAGACTACATCCTGTATTTATTTATTGCCCCAGTACCATTTGCTATATCTGTGAGTTTAAATTTACGTACCATGGATTAAGAAAAGGAAAGGGATGGAGGTATTCTGGTTATTGGATATGAACATTGATAAACGATTTCAGATTTTTTTAGGTAGGACATTCTATATTAGTTGCACTTTTTGTGTTTTCTGAACAATTATAATATCACAATAAAAATAAAAGTTGAAAGTTGGTGTAAAATAGAAGATGCATATTAATTTGTAAACTGAACACTTTTGCTTTACCAAAACAGTTGTTAGATTTTTATTTTTGGAAAAGAATTACACATGGTAATTGCAAAGAAAATTTGTGGTGTCTTCATAACTACATATGGCTCTGTAGTTATCAATCGATTATTTATACTCTTTTATATATAATATAAAAATAAATATCACAAAAGGTGTGCAGAATTCAACACATTTACATCTGAAATATCTAATCTTCCTCAAGAGGAGACAATAGCCACCAAAATGGCAGTTTCAGGTAAACGAAAAACGAAAAACGAACAATCTCCAAACAATACATGTACTTTACTTGTTCTTGGTTACAATACAGTGTATCTATGCTTAAGTTTTTTGTAAGAAGATACGAATATATCAACTTCTAGTCCAGCGGACACTTTCTGCAGTTATCCGAATTTTCATGCATAATGACAACTAGAGTTTGAATATACCAAAGGGGTAATTACAATCCGTAAATCGAAAGACAGACAATACAATGGCTAAAAGAAAAAGGACAAACAACTATCTACAAAACATTACACAGAAAATCAAAGACCGAGCAACACGAACCCCACTTAAAATCCGGAGGTGAACTCAGGATGTCCGGAATGGTAAGCAGTTCTGTTGCACTAGTGGCACCTGTCGTGTTACTCTAATTACAAACCCGAAGGTAAGTCGTGATGAGGAAAGGATCAGGAAGTGCTTCCAAGTGGAACACATCCGTGGTTACACACATTACGTAACTGGGTATCCAAGTCATGGTGGCGACCGTAAAACTTTCGAAGTGATGACTTCAGCTTTGCCAATAGGAACCCTTGGTTCAGTACCTTATAAGCTTGCAGCAACCCTCTATCAAGGGAATCATGATAGGAACTACAAGCTCTAGAATATTGGATCAACTGAGAGATATATACTCCATATGTAAGTGATGCTGGAATGTTGCTACATATAAATGGAAAGTTCACAAACAGTGCCACGTGGTTTTTGAGATTTTACTTTTTCATTGAAATTAGTTTCCACCTTTCGGAACAGAACCATTTAATAAGGGGAAACAGACTCGACTCTGCATCAAGCTACTTCTAAACATGTCGTCCACCGTGCGGATTTTAATTCTGCCATATGTCATTCGGTATTTTGAATAGTCTCTGCCTTTATGTAAACGAAGTACGAATTTCTTAATCTCCATCCCTGTAGATTTTGCATTGTAATGTGAAATACAGTCAAAGTTTTATATAAAGGACATTCAAGGAAATGTGCACTTTATATACAGCTTAAAAGTATATGCACCATGAGACTTCCCTTTATAGACAGTACTTTGTCATATAGAGGTGACCTTTAAGGCAGGTTTGACTATTGTTTTCATGATAACGAATAAGACAACTGGCAATAATGTTAATATAATAAATCAGAATTGCAGTTGTCGAATGAGAATAATAGTTTTCCTGTAAGAGATTATATTTAAGGTCGACTGCCAGCTAGCATTTTGTAAAATAGATGTTATCTCAATTCTTTTAGTGGGGTTCGTGTTACTCGATCTTCAGTTTTATGTGTATTCTTTGTAGATCGTTGTTTGTCCTTTTTTGTTTGGCCATTGTATTGTCTGTTCTTCTTCGATATACGGATTCTGGTATCTTCAAAACTCTTCTTTACAGAGTGAACATATATATATTACTCAATTTTTTCTTTAGAATTTGTAATTGTTTTCATTTTGGTTTACAATTTCATTAATATTATGTGTTCTGAAATGTATGTAAACATTATCTACCATCTTGTATAACGTTTTACTTTAGCACCTTGCACGAACATCAGCTATGAGGCTCTCCAACCGCTGTAACAAATGTTATATTCTCTACGCTGGCGAAAGTAATATAGACAATGTAGCTTCAAATTGGGAGATTGGCTGTATTGTAATACTGAACTAAACTATAATTACCTCCCTTTAATCACTACTATATTATAAATTGAAAATATATATCGATATATGGAATACTAAAAGAAAACAAGCTGTATATCATTTATTTGAGGTATTTATTTTTTATTAGTATATGATAAAGTGTAATGAGGTAGGGGTTAATTGTAGAGATGTCGTTTTTTGTTTTTGTGACAAGTAAAATAGGAGGAAATTCTTTACAACTGTTGCTTATTAGGAGATGCTACATGTAATGCACAACCAGTTCACATTACTGTGGAAGAGGTGGTATACTGTTGGACAATGGTAAACTAGGTCATATAATGGGTCGTCACCCAGAGTGTTTATGTCCTACCTGACATAAAATATATGACATAAGGCTATTGCATAACAGGAATTGTTCATATTAATTTCACGTTTTATATGTAGTGTTAGTTTGAATATATTTTTTTCATGCGTAAGTGTTTCTTGAATTAGCAATGCACAAATATCTCATATATACTGAATAAACTTCTGTAAAAACCGAAGGTCAATCAAGAATGGACAACTCAGACACTGGCCACACAAGACACAGAACGAAAAAAAAAATAGAACAAAAAGGGGAAAAACGCAACAACACGGAAAACTAAGCAGATAAGCAACACGGAACCACCAATAAAGTTGGAAGACTACAATAGTGAACAAACATTATAAATATATTAAATTATACTTAAAATCTCAAATAAAATCATATTATAAAAATCTGATAATAGAAAATTAACATGAGATTCACTTAGAATCATATATATCTATTTACAACTTACGAAAATGAAAACCAATAACTTAGCTTAAAATACAAGTGACAATAAATAATCCCCGAATTAAAAAAGATCGCATGTTAAAAATTCCCAGACAGGCTATTCACGTTTTGTAAAATGCTGGAAGAAGTGTGACATATTCTGTTACCTTTTAAAAATTTTATGTGAAGGTTTACAGATCCGCCTACCCTAATTTTTCAGATTTTGAAATAAAAATAAAAATAATAATTTCACCGCCGGTCGTAATAATAAAAAACCAAAATATCGTCCTTTCGATTTTCTCATATCGTGTTTACTTTCGCTTTTAAGCGTACTTGTTCCTTGTTCGGACATTAATAGACATTTCGCGTTTTAAATAAAAGGAAACCAATAAATTTCGATTTCGATGTATAAAATGGAAGTGGAAGATCAACTTTAAAGTCGTGACCAGAAATTCTTCAACAGGCGAGGATTTCAATCAAACCTAAACAGACAATACCAGATATTATATTTGAATGTTTGAACGATAGACAAATGCAATTGTGTCTTAACGTTCTGAGTTTCGTGTTGTGATGTTCGGTTCGTCTAAACATGCAGTTGTTTGTATGAGTGCTCATGTCTTATTTACGTTATTTGTGGTTGTTTTCGTATAATGGTGTCCAACAAATATTGTGTTGTGTTTTTGTTCGTCTTGTGTACAGTATGTTGTCAGTTTGTCGAGATAGTCCAGTTTTCATCGCCCTTCGGTATTCTCTAACGTTTATTTAGATAGTCAAAATTTGAGAACAACGATTCAGCAAGAGATGTGTTATCAAGTTTTGGAGAACGATTTCTTCACGCCAATGCTCATGACAGTAATAACGACGATAAAAATCAAATAGAGCATAATGAGAAGGTGAATGTTTTCAATACTCTGATAAATGCTAGACATGTTTACGATAAGATGCCATCTGTACAAAAAATTAGTTTCATATACACAAGATATTGATTCAATGTTAAACAAAGAAAAGCACACACTCCTTAACACTTCGTGGTATTTCGATATACAAATATAAACAATGAATGTTTCGTATAAAATGACCAGCTGCTGTCAGACCCTTCATACTAAAGGGGTGATAATTAATTTCAATTTCATGTAATTGTAATGTGGAGTCTGACAAATTTGGTGGTGATCAAAATTTGTACTTGTCAACTAGGTCAGAATATTTATTTCGCTTTCCTTAAATTTAAGTTCAGATGAAAAATCATGAATATCAGTTCAAGTCAGAATTTTTTATTACTTCTTTGGAGCAAGATGATTTCCAAAGATTGTAAGCCCACTCACCCGTCAATCTCAGAATCAAGTGGTCAAAAACCTGACATTAATAAATATATGTCAATGAGACAGCAACCCAACGACACAAAAACAATACTTAAGTTCACATGCAGGCATATGTACTCTTAAAGACTTTTTGAAGGAAACTAACAAAAGTCATCAAGGATAGCAATTTTTATATAAATTAAACACACCTTAGGATTTGAACTGTATTAAACTCATCATATCCAGCCTAGTTTATAGGTAAACAGAAAGACCAAACAATGACTTATTGGGGTAATGACAGTATCAGGTAAAGACTTTGCAAGCAGACATCTTTGATTCCTTTGCATCGTCCGAAATTAGAAGAAAGAAAAACAAGCATAACTGTGAAAATTAAATAGATAAACAGTGATGGTCATCAATTCCACCAATATAAACAAAACAAACAATCACCTCAAATCTTAACTGAACCTACTGAACTAAAAAGTGCAGCGTATTGCGTCGTCAAATTATAGAAACTACGCATTTCAAAACAAAAGGGTATTAGACCACTCCATGCGCGAGACTGTCTGTTAGTGTGTGGGCCGTCGTAGTATGGTATTTGGATTTACAACTACCTATGCAATCAAAGTTGTGAGTTTGAATCCCGTTCATGGCGAGATGTACTCGATACAACATTGTCATAACGTTTGTCAGTGACTTGTGAAAGGTCGGTAGTTTTTTACCGGGTACTCCGGTTTCCTCCACCATTAAGGAGGGGGTGGACAGGGGGTAGACAGTTCCCACTTCCCTCCCCCTAGCTCCCACTTCCATCCGAAGTTTGGCAAATAATATCCACTGATCTATAATCTTTTATTGTACAAACCTAAAAGTAGTAAAAATGTTAAAACCTTTTCGGCGCTGTTATTTTTCTGCACTTCCTTGTCTCTGGGTCTATACTGACCATGTTAACCTCCTCCATCCTCTCTGAAAGTGTCATTTGTTCTTGACTGTTACTAGTTTTAACCTGTTAATTACATCTTCACCAAGAAGATAACGGTCTCCATCCACTCTTTTGTACGATTCACTGGCCAATTCTTCAACAATACAATCTTTTGAAACAACTTTCTTCCCAAAATATTTAAACAGGGAGCCTCCGTCTTCTTCAAGCAATTCCATACTACAATTTTCTGTTAACTCGTCATGTTCGACTGTATTTTGTTCCAAGTGTTCCTCATGTGCGTCTTGAAAAGTAATAGGTGACCCATTGACCATTTCATTTTGGTACAGGTTAAGATGCAATGTCCCTGCATTGTATTTTGTGGTATCAGACCTGACACTTTTTTCCTGTACACCCTTACCAAATGACTCTCTGTATTTAAGAAGCTCTTGTGGAAGTTTAGCTACCTTTTCTTGTTTAATGTTTGGTAGTTCTTCAAATTTCAGAAATCGTTGTTGCTCGTAGAAATTCTGTTTTGATGTAAAATAGTGAAATCCACAAAGGGTCTGTTTCTTGATAGTTTCAATGACACCTTTCATGAAATCCCTAGAACAGTTAAGTACTGTCGGTGTCTCAGTTTTTAACCGGAGGATGCTGTGTAAATTCCCGTTCACGAGAGTTAATTGAGATTTCAGGTTTACTTTGTTTTACAATGTGGTGTGACATTTGACAATATCTTGAAGGTGATGGAGCAGTTGTATCAAAATTGTCACAGAATCTATTGTTTTTGTTGCGGGAACACCATGGGGACCTTGAGGACAATTTGTGTTCAGTTTAAGTAGAAACTTTGCCTGTAAATTCATTTCATTCAAGAAAATGCTGATTTCACTGAGATATTCGATTCCTTTTTGCAAATCATCACTTGATCCTCGACCAATAATTTCTGGATGGATCGAAAAAGTTTTATACATCTTCTGTATTCTAGTAACTGAAAGATATTTAATCAATTGTTGCAGTGACGTTACTAAACGAACTGATTTGTTTCCAGAATCAATTACAATGAGGGTATTTCCTTCACTGCAATTTCCAGTTGGCTGCAGAAAGGATGCATCCGCACCTATATTTTTGTACTCCATTGACATTTCCACTTTCATCACATCCAACTAAAGCAGTAACGTGCAGCATCTCATGAGCATGTAATGGCATCACTGATGAGTGTTTGATAGAAGAATCACATAAATTGTTTTACCTGAAACTGATGTATTTTGTCATTTGAACACCTTGTAGATTTTTATTGTTGGTTGCGGTTAAGGTTCATATGTACACTGAAAAAAATGGCATTATATTTGACACTGAATCGATCAGAAAGTATCAAAATGGATTATGGGCCATGGGATTACAGTAGTGTTTCGAGTTATGATATTCAGAAGACATGGATCGCTTATAAAATTAATACCATACAAATCAGCATCTTCTTTGGTGATGATCTCCAATGCATAATACCATCCCACCTCTCTGTCGATGACAACCACATGTTTTGTTGCCTTCTCGAATACACACACTTCAATGTCAAACACTGATATGCCTTGCTTTGAACAGCGTTCTGAAAGTTTATGCTGGTTCTTTATTTTTCTCAGAGCATCTGAGAAAGTCTCTCCTGCTGTTGTGCCCAGGTATATCAAATAGTTATCGACGACTTTGACGACTTTATAACTTTTTGTTTCATATTCTTTAAAATATATCCCGCCCTATATCTACATGTTCCAGCTTCATAACATCCCGGTTCCCGCCCGCACCCCCAACTCCCGCTTCCCTCCCCTTACTCCCGGGTTTCCGGACCCATGTCCACACCCTCAATAAGGCTAACCATTACGATATAACTGAAATATTGTTGAAAGTGGTGTTAAACACCATAAACCACAACAGAAAAGGATCATAGCAAGGTTTTAGTGGTCAATCGATGACACCAGTCACGAAGATTTAATTTACAAAGTCGATAGTGGAACCTGTATTTTATAATTAAACATCGGGAAAATGGCTGACACAGTTATGTACTATTTTAAAATTTCATTTCATAATTAATGTGGCCGACTTAAATCGTTTAATGAAAGCCCAAATCCTTCCCTGTTGATAATTGAATATTCTCCAACGGCAGTACAGATATAAAAAAAAAAGGGGGGGTGGAATTGTACAAATTCGCTTCAACTCAAAATACCACGCACTTTCACAAAAATGTAAAACAGCATAAACATGGAAAGTGAATGTTCGTAGTTAATTGACAAATAGCTTAAACGATAGAATATGTTGAATTGGTTAAAGATCATTACTCTAAAAAAAAAAACCCATTATACCTGATACTTATAACAGATTTAATATTAATTTGTCATACATATAGGCACATACCTGAAGACTTGTTCACTATCGTAAGAATTGGATTGAAAAAAACACTATGAAGCTTGTTTATTCAACGACTTTGGTGTCATTTCACCGATTATGTCGTTATTGCATGGAAATTAATATTAAATCACTATATTAGACTCGCTTGAAATCAAAATCCAGTAGAAAAAAAAGGCACAAAATCATCAATTTTCACCCTCATTAGATTTATTTCCCAATATTGCATAATGGTAGTTATCTTTAAAAATTACATTTTTTTTTACATAATATTTAATCTCGAATATTATCATTTTCAAGATTTAAAAAGATAAGCCAAGCTGAGACCACTATGAAATTAAAGATACAGTTTAGCTAGTTCAGATTAGCGATATTTTTAAAACATGCCAGGAGTTACTAACGCAAATTTACTATCAAAAGCTCGTTGAGTGTTTTGCGATTACTTGTGTATTATTTTTCATAATTGGAATGCGTGATTAGTGACCAATTTTGACCTCGGATCAAAACCCGTAAAAGAAATGAGATGATTCCACTATATATCCTCCTCGACATTATAATGGCTTTTTATAAATATGCTATGTAAGACAACCCTTACCACATGAACGAATATTTCCTGTATGAAATATCAAATTTATTACATGATAAATAATAAGATTTTGTTCTGTCTTTTTTGTTGCTATTTTTACGACACCAAAACTACAATATATCTTAGATCCATATCAGCATTCTTAATTTAAATAGATTTTGTTCTGTCTTTTTTGTTGCTATTTTTACGACACCAAAAACTACAATATATCTTAGATCCATATCAGCATTCTTAATTTAAACAGATTTTGTTCTTTCTTTTTTGTTGCTATTTTGATGTCACCAAAACTACAATATATCGTCCTCTAGTATTACAAGGTCGTAAGTGGTACATACGACCTTTTTAGATTTTTGCATATTTTGACTCGGCTTCAAAAGCTCCACAAGATGGTACACTGGGTTCCTGTAATATCCCTTTGGAAATAGCTAAATTTTAAAAAGGTCGTATCTGCTACTTTTCTAAAGTAGAATTAAAAGGTCGTATCAACCAAAATTTTCCGACCAACTTCCATATTTGACATTGTAAGGTCGTAAGTGGCAGTTATGACAAAACGTTTTTTCTCAATATCCGAAAATTAAGAAATGGCAGTTACGACCTTGTAATACTAGGGGGACGATATCTTAGATCCACATCAGCATTCTTTATTCAAATATATACTAGATTACTTGGACAAATACTGTGCATTTTTTGACAAAATATAATCCTTAATGATTAATTGTATTAAATTAGTTATTTAGTAAAAATGTCTTTCACACAAAATATAAGTAAAGAAAACATGGCTAGAATCTATTGAGATGCTATCATTGTCTATTGTATTACAGATGACATCGATGATTCTTCTTTACGGATGGTGTCTAGCTCAACGAACGTGGATGACATTTCCGATCATCATTTACTATAAATCTTTGTCTCATTTCAAAATATTTGCTTTAAAGTATCTTTCCTTCGGATTAAATGCCCAGATAATTAGCAGCCAAAGCAATTGCAAATTACATTTTACCTATCGTTTTGTGCCGCATGGGGAGTGACTTTTTGCTAGTTATCTCTTAAATTTGATTAACAAATTGTTTTGATACTATGCTCGCCTAATTCCTCTTATAAGCTTTATTGCTACTTCGTAACTGACTTGATTTCCAATTTGATTGATAATTCTATTTGACGCCTCCCCGGAGACGATCGAGATCCGAATCAAATCTTTTTCGGTATCATTGCTATTCATCAAAATGTCATTGGCAACTGTTTGGTAATCTAACTTTTTTACTGATGTATTGGACATTAAACCTTTTGAGTGAAGAAAGAAGGGATTACAGCCAATCCGTGCTTACAATATATATAAATCTTCTAAACTATATTTTCTTCTTAAAAGAATTTACACAATTTCTATCAACTCTTATTTTCTATAGGATTTCAATGCGATCATAATCAAATTAAGGAAGAATACATTTGTGTTGGTTTGATACGATTCTGAAAACGATCTGTAATTTTGTTATAGAACAAAATTGTGTTTGACACATTCCTTCTTGTAGTGTTAAATGTTGGTAAATATACAAGAAAATACAGTTTAGAAGATAGTTGTGAACGATCTTGACCATTTTAGTTAAGTCTAACTCTGCATTTGAGCAGCCGGGTAAGAATAGCTCTACAGTAGGGTGGAAAGTGAATATTTAAGAATTGAATGCATTCTTTTGAAGTTTCATTGGGGTATGAAAGCGTTGACCGAAGTACCGCGCTTCATGTTGAAAATGTAGTTCCATCAACGCTTTCATACCCCAATGAAAGTTCAAAAGATTGCATTCAATTCTTATAATTATATTTAAATCACACCAAAATTTAATATAGTTGAATTTTTCGTTGTGAATTTTATTTGTGTTAGATTATTTGCTGTTGGAAATTACTACGCCATTGATTGTTTACATCTGACGTCGTCATGGAGGCACGTGCAAGTTCGGGTTTGAGTTTCATTCGGATGTGAAACATCTCTTTTATAATCATGTGACCACTTCATAACCAATCATATTGTAACATTTCAATGAAAAACGGAAGTAATGTAATCATATGACAATAATATCGTCGACATCTGTGAACTTTCCACTGTTATACATTATTGAAATGTACAATGATAGTAAGATCATTTAAGCACTTTATGTATTTTTTTTTAAAAGTAGTTACATTTCAATCAGTATATTATGGTCAACAGTATATCCAGCCACAATAGCACGTTGGATGGAAAGAGAAATAGAAGAGTCTAACATCGAGAGAGGTGCAAGATCGTAAAATCTGCAACACCAAAGGTTAAGATTTAAATCGTACCCGACGAGGGTGCAGGATCGTAAAATCTGAGACACCCGAGGGTAATATTCCAATCTTACTTCTTTAACTCATAAGAATCAGGTCCGAAATTAAAAAAAAATATTGTGTTTTTGATCTCTGGATAAAAATAACACACGTAGATATTTAACACAGTAAAATATGTTTCTTACTTTTCAATATCGTGGTGTGTTTACTCGGCTCTAATTACACCTTATATCAGAATGCTGTCTTCTGAATTGTTGATGAAAGGGGTATTTTTTTTTTTACCAATCCTTAGTTTTTTCAGCTTTTCCGCCATTGTCGGGGTATTTGCCTAATAATAACACAACAATAAAAGACCGATAGACAACATTTTGACTCTTGATTCCTAAAAGTACAAATTAAGTTTTTAAACCTGTGGGACATATTCATTAAATTAGAATAAAACCCAATGATGTCTCGTTTCAGTTTTATTCAACGATACCTTTGGTGCAGATGTGAAACCGACTTGAGTGATACAAATGTAATCAGCTGCTAACAGCTTCTTATAATAAACTTTCAAAAGGGTACATAGCAATTAAATTATTATTCCTAGTAGGAAACTGCAATTATATTCAAAGTACATGTATTCAATACAATTAAATACATAATCCTCAACAGGTGAAATTTCTAGACTGCTAAATGTCGGACATGAAGCGGAGTTTCTTTTGAAACATTGGTTTATAAATAGCTGATCCTTTTTTTTATGTTAACCAGACATATATTATGAAGCAGTGAGAGTTTCGGTTACGATTTGTTGGTAGCGGATCAATAATAAAAAAAGCACGTTGTTGAAATGTACATCTTAATTCATTTTAGAGGCCCCCACACACTTTCCCAGTCTATCGGTATCATAATGGTTACAAACTGTGCACTGTTGCTCGATACTTATCTACTCTCCAACCTCGCATCCATCCAACACAACTTTTTTTTTTTATTAATTCGTTTATTACATTATTTACAATATATTTTCTATATGTATTATATGCATGCTCAGAATGATCATTATACTATGTGAATTTATTGTATTAATGGGAGAAGACTTCATAAGTTGGCAAAACTTGTGTCCTATCCCTTTTGTTAATTTAACAAATAAAATCATCATAAACTAAACTGTTGCTTAAAGATCAGAATTCATAGTCGTATTAAGCGCGATTTATTTAATGAACACTTAAATCTTTAGACATATACCTTTACTTAGTGTTAAAGAAATGGTGTTTTGAATATTTGAATCTTATATAATTCAGTGAACAAGAAATTATATATTCACATTGCACATATGGTTACCATTATCATATACGGTACTACATGTACCAGCATTTAATGCAGGAATCAGTCAAAGGATGTTTATTAGCTCTGAATGACAAGCACGTGAAAAAACGCTAACACGACCGCTTCATTTCATTAAGAGGGGATGTTTGGGCCCTTAAAACTGTTTTAACACGACCGCCTTTTATTTAAGTGCCCATACCAAACCAAGAGTTGTGAGAGGTCATATTTATTAGGGCATCACTCTTGCCTCTGTTTCAACGAATAACTGATTTGATTTAGGAATTCTGTTCTGACAGTTTGGCATTGTTTGTAGTTTGACCCCTCCCCCCTTTTTCAAACAATTATAATCAATCTTTTCAGCATGTAATGATTTATCGAAAGTGAAAAGTACATTTCTTAAAAAAAAAAAAAAAAAGAACTAAAACAAGAAATGTATGCATATTTTTTGCGAACTAAATAACTCTTAAAAATAGCTTTAAAAATTGTAAGTAAACATTTTCACTCTTAGTTGTAAAGCTATTTAATGCATTTTATGACTGTCGTGTCTTATAGTATAATAAAATAAAACAAACAAAAAAGGCGAAATAAAAGTAATATTAATACGCCATGAAAAGACAAAATCAACTCAATAGGATTAACGTCATGTTGATTTAAACATTCGTTTTTACATTTCCTTAAGTGAAGTTTACAAATGCTATTATAGAAGTGAAAAGATTTCACTGTTGGTTGAACTGATAGGGTGAGCTTTACAATAGAAGAGGTTGCCTCAATGAGCGAATAACGCTCTATGTTGGATATCACTATCATTAGGCACATCCCAGTGCACAGACAGAAAAAGAAAGTATCAACTATATTTCAATACTTCAATTTCCTAGGAATAAAACAGTTATTAATTCAATAAAGATTCGCTCCCTGGGAGCATTTTATACCAAATCAAGTTACAAAACGTCATTTATCTACATAACTGAGAAGATGCATTTAATAGATATTAAATGCGGATTTAGGAAATAGAGAATTGATTAGTTATCAACGAGAGGCGCTCAGCTTTGAACACCTGAAACCTCACCCCTCACCTATCGATCAAAGTCTGATAGCCATTTCCCGATGACAAAATCTGATTATTTGTAAGGTATAAAGTTTCACAGATGCATTCTGCTTTACAAATGTTTTCCCTTTAATCAGGCGAAAAGCTTTTAATTAGAATTTCCTTATTTTTCACTACCAAGCCGAATTACCCAGACTAAATATATTTAAGGTGATCAAAATTTCTCATTGGGCGAATGAATAGCCATATCGTAAAATCTTTCTTAAGGGTCTTTCCGAGATGTCTTTTAATTTGAGTAAATCTGTGATTTGTAAAATGTCATTTTATCACTACAGAAGTATATGACAATGAATAAATCACATATTATCCTAAGCAAGCGATTAGAAACGGTTAATAGAATTTTCTTGCCACAACGCCTTTCGTATTAATCTCAGCGTAATGAAGAAACAAAGTGAAAGCAGAAATTGCACTGCTGTTTGCGACTTGAATTAGAAGTAAGGCCAGTGTACGATCAGTAATGAGAAATTAGTTTTATTAGTCAGTTGGGTTTTGCAACTGTGGTTTTTCGCTAGTTCAATTTTTCACTTCATTGTGCCAGAAAACGAAGTTCATATTAACAGATGCTACTGAATGCCGGTGGAAGAAACATAAAATTTTGCTGGACACGATTGTGGATAAAAAGTTAATATAATTTTCTACTCAAATTGTTTTTATGTTATAATTAAAACCAAAGTCACAAATAAAGTGATACACACCTAAGAGTTACATATAAAAAATCTCGTAAAATAAATATTCTCATATAAAGTAGTAAACAGATCTAGGGAAGATTCCTAGGGGGTATCGACCTTTTTAAATAAATAAATTCGCAAGTTGTGCAATCATCTCCCAGAATTAATTGACAGAAATAATCTTTAGCATCTTCGAGTATAGACTTCTGCTTCCTCCGTAAATGGAGATTTTTCAATATGTCCACGCAATGGATCCCAAAGAAGACAGCTGCACGTGATGGTTTTTCTTATATGGGTCCATTTACCAATGGAACGCTGCAGCTATGAATATGTAAGAGTTAAAACTTAGTAGGAAATGACATTAAATTTTCCGTCATTTTTTTTATATTATATTTTATTTATTAATAGACGAAACAACGAGATAAGTGATAAGACTTGAATATTTTACTCCCGCGCAGTAGTATTGTTAAAGTACTATTTTTTTTGTAAAACAGTTCCAAGTAACTGATGCCAGCAGGAACGACACCATGAATCGGATCACATTGTATATATATATACTACGGTATGCAGATTAAAGTTTATTAAAAAAAAGTAATGTAAGAAATCGTACGCGTTTTGAAACTACCAATAATCATTGAGAATCAGAGGTCAAAACGAATGTTGGATTTATAAGCTCGTGTTTGTACTTTTCCAACTCTAAGTAAAAGAAAGTTTAAACAGCGATGGTCAACAAGCCATCAATATCACCACAAATAGCAGACACCTCCCACCTCATTAAATACCAGTTAATGAGATCCCAACTGGATCTGCATATACCCTAACGATAAAAACCTGCAAAGATTCGCTTGCATTCAAAAAGACCACAGACTATCACACAAATGAATCAATGAAAACATAAATATAGACCGTGCAATAGTAGGGTCAATGCATGCTTGTAGTTTTCATTTATAAGTAGCAACATTCCAGCAGCAGGGAGTATATATTTCTCGGTTGATATCGATATTCCCGAGCTTGTGGTTCCTATCGTGTTCCTTCCTTGATAGAGGATTGCTCTTAACAAGGAAGCCACGGAATCAAGGGTATGCTGTGATAAAGTTGAAGTCATCACGACAGCTTTAACCGTTAGTGAATATCGGTGTCACAAATGAACAAGGATAGAAATGTGTATTCCGTTTGTTGTAATCCCAGTCCCATTATTTTCTCATCTATGACTTGTCACTGGATTTGTGACGAGAATAACATCACGGGTATCAATGATGGAGCATATACTTCCGGGGCATCTAAGTTAATCCCGCTATTATTGAGTTCTTTAGTTTTCTTTGAAGTGTTTTTTTTTCTTTTTTTTTACTATTCTTTGTTTTCTTATCAATTTTCTTTTGGTCATGATATTCTGTACTTCAAATTACCCCATTGATATCTTACAACCTTTCTCACCAATACTATTTTTTGTAGTATAGAATATCTAAAATATAATGCTTAAAGATGCATAAAGACACTGAGAAGTTAGTGATTTTTACGAGAGACCATGAATAATAGAAAATCGTCGAATTGCAGGATAATATTAATGTAATCAATAACATTGACATTTAAGTCTACAATACCTATAAGTAATTAATTAACAAGATATATATATTTGTATCCCATATGTTAATTAATGTTGCCAAATATGAATAAGGTTTTCAAAAATAGTATTAACTAAGAAGCTTCATGAACAACATCTTTTGAGATACAAGGATGAGGAAAAATCTTTTTGATCGGATCTCTCTATGTTAAAATAATTTTATTTGAATAACTGGTTTAGATATAAACTTGCACAAATTATTAAGCAGATATTAGAGGCTTAACATAACGTGTTCTCGGCCAATAAAGTGACAGTTGTTTACTTTCTTTATTTATAAGGAACATAGGGAATTACGTTCGTAGTAAGACATTGTTCATATATCATGTTGTTGTGTTATCTGTATGTAGTATGGGGTAAAAGGGGGGAACTGGTTCATGTTTGAATCTTTGTGTAGAGTGCGTGAAACGGTTGGGTGGTTTATGTTTGTATCTTTATGTATTAGGGACTGAAACGGTTGGGTGGTTTATGTTTGTATCTTTATGTATTAGGGACTGAAACGGTTGGGTGGTTTATGTTTGTATCTTTATGTATTAGGGACTGAAACGGTTGGGTGGTTTATGTTTGTATCTTTATGTATTAGGGACTGAAATGAAGGGGTGGTTCATGTGAGTTATCTTAGTTATCTTAGTATAAAACAAGGCAACAAAGTGGTAATTACAAGTCGTAAATCGCAGGACAGAAGAATCAATTGGCAAAAGAAAAAGACTAACTCAAAGTTGCAAAACACAAAACAGAAATCTAAAGATTGAGCGATACGAACCTCATAAAAACAGGAATTAAACCACGTGCTCTGCAAGGGAGAGCATCCACTGCTCCATTAAAGTAACATGGAACGGGAACTTAAGCTGGGTGAGACGGAGGAGTGGTTCTTGTTGTGTTAGCTGTGTTCTGTACGGCCAATGAATGACGATTCGCGTCGTGTGTAATAAATAGCTATTCAAACGTACGATGATGATAGTCAACACAGATTATAGTATTTTCCCGCGGTTCGAAGTATAGCGGGAAAATATTGTATTGTCGGTTTGATACTAATGAATATTCATGCGGTAATGGTCGAAATTGACCAATGAGAACATTGTCTTATGGTTGGGAATTTAGGTGTGTTCGTTTGGTTCTCTTCACTTTCTAGCCGTCGTGCATACGTGTAACAACAAAAAATATGTCTGTATGTTAGTCTTACATTATTTACTATTTGCATCTTTGTTGTACAATTTTTAAGGTGAGGTCCGACACCTGATTGTCCAGAGATGGGTTCGAGCATTGTCATTGGATACAGGTTTCCAAATTACTTTGGTTTTTACTGGACGGCCTTGCCCATCTGTGACGGAATTCTAATTATGCAATATATAGTTTTGTTTGAAATGTTGGTTGTGTACATTGTGAATTGATTACAAGTGACATGTAACATAACATTTTTCTGTTAATAATAATTCCGGCGTCTATCACGTACGGCGGGCTGTCGGCAAGTTGATATTTGCGTTTTGTTTATTATTCTGCCTTACACATGAGAGTATAGATAATACTGATAATTATCCTTCACTACTGAACACTCCGCGTACAACTACATAATGGAATCAAAACCTACTCCAAGGTAATTAGAAAATGAACCATTCAATATACACCTTTTTTCTATTGTCGACGTTGTGCAAATGCATGTAGATAGAAAATACCCGGAGGACGACGCTATAGGTTTTCCAATCAAAACCTACTCAAAGGTAATTAGAAAATGAACCATTCAATATACACCTTTTTTCTATTGTCGACGTTGTGCAAATGCATGTAGATAGAAAATACCCGAAGGACGACGCTATAGGTTTTCCAAATACAGTATAACATCCAATAATGCATAAAGAAGGATGACGTTGGACACTACCTGTCTTCATATTTCAATATCCACGATATATATCTAGTAAGTGAACTAGTCTATCATATCAACATAGTTAAGGGATGGAATGTTTTCCTTTTGATTACTCACAATTGCACGATAAAGATTACATTTTGATTACATTTGTTTACCATAATGTACTGAATACCTTTTATGTTTTATGTCAACATGACATGAACTTGATTACTCTGATTATATCTCATGGTATTACACTTCCATTTATTTTTAACAGAGTTTTTTTTTCTAATTTCAGATAATAAATGTCTGTTGAAGATTGCCATTAAAGTAATAATTCATTTAATTGATCTCATACCATTTACATAACGAAAAGTGTATTGATTGCAGCTTAACGTCAATTAAGAAGAATTTTAACTATAACCATGCTGAGAACAATGCAACAAACACTAAATAATGTAGATAAAAGGTAGTCATAAGGGAAGTAGTTTTGCAGGAAAACAGGAAATTATGGATATGGATGAAAGGTGCGCATTTAATGGGCCACCAACGAACGCCCTCAACAAAACTCATTAGAAGCTACTACAATAAAACGATACAATAGCCAAAATAAAAGGACAAGAGGACAAACAATGATCTACAAAACATTACACAGAAAACTACAAATCAAGGAGCGCGAACCCCACTAAAAACTCAGTGTGAACTCAGGTGCTCCGGAAGGTTAAGCAGTTCCTGATTCACATGTGTCACCCATCGTGTTACTTTTTCTACAAACCCAGTGATAAATAATGAATGAGGAAATGACCGGGTTGTGATTACGACAGACGGATCATACAAGTTGTCTTTACCGTGGGTAATCTCCTGACATGAATCATTTATTTACGTCTTGTCTTAAGGGGAAGTTCCGAATTTGATTCATCCAATACAACTGTTCTATTGGACGATCATTTTGTGGTATGCTGTACCCAGTTACAGACGACTATGATATATTTCTAACCCCGGAATTCTTACTGGAACGTTGACATCTCCATACAATTAAAAAAGTAAACAAATCATGTGCTGTCTGCACCTGCACGTATGTATGGTTGACGCATGCATGTGTTCTTTTGTGTGTCTACACATTTTTTTGTTTATTTCTTTGATTAACTATTGTCATCCTGAGCAGACCCGCTTGTGGCCATGTATTTTATATGCTTGAATTCATTTTCATATGACTATCCAAATAAGATATTTACATTGTAATGTATTCTGTCATGTGATCACATAAGATATTTACATTGTAATGTATTCTGTCATGTGATCACATAAGATATTTACATTGTAATGTATTCTGTCATGTGATCTCTTTTAATTTATCATTTGTTAGTGTATATGTTGCAGATCAATGGGTTCCAATGAGGCTGAGCGAAATAGGGTAATACTATATCAATCGGTGTCATATCCTGCGGGCAATATTATCCTTAAATGTTTACCACCAATGGGCTTTTCGTATTTCAGTACATGTAAGAAGGTGTTATAATATACCTCGTGTATAAATAACACTTATTGATTCAACAGAAAGGATATTTAATAAGAAGATACCTATATACCGCCAAAAATAGAATCTGTTATGCTCCACATTAGTTAATTTTAATATCTATACCACTGTTTTCGAGTTAAACGTTTAACTCGGAAAACCGTGGTATAACTAATTTGTAACATGAAGCCATGCACGGCTCTCTGAGAGTAATAAAACTACAGCCCAGTTTAAAGTATACTGCATATTTCGTAGATGCCTGTATTATTTCATATATTCTGGTATAGAAGTCATAAAAATATCAAAGGAAAATGACTGTATTATTTCATATATTCTGGTATAGAAATCATAAAAATATCAAAGGAAAAAAATGCATTCATGTTACAACAATAATAATTGTATGGAAGTTCAATTTCTATTATATAATAAGAAGAGTTTGAAGATACCAAAGGGGCAATCAGAATCCGTATATCGAAGAAGAACAGACCACACGATGGCCAAAAGAAAAAGTACAAACGGACAAACAACGATCAACAAAACATACACATAAAACTGAAGATCAAGTAACACGAACCCCACTAAAAACCGGGGGTGAACTAATAACATAAGTTATGTTAGTAATACAAGAAGGGTTAAATTTATAAACCCTTTTATATGTTGGGGTCATATGTGTGGGAAAGATGAACACAGAAAACCTGAAATGCAATCTCGGAGAGAAAAAAACAAGAATTTCTGTGATTTATTATTGCTAACGTCCTGCTATTTTACATTGTCATAATGTTCTATATTGTATCCAAGCAATTTTTGGTCTCGCATAAATAGCCTTTACTTAATGCAATAAAATATTGCTATTCAAATAAGTACCTTATACATGCATCATTTTCTATAAAAATAGACCATTTTAGTTTGATTAGATAACATAGTGGAATGGTGATATCCCCCAGAATCGTAACAGTGAAGTTATATCCAGAGAACAAACGATGTGGCAATGATAATAAGATATCCTGTTGAATTTCAAATGAATCTCTTGAATTAAAACTTTGTTAGGGAAACATAAGCATGGACAATATACGACTTATGTACAGAGAGAAACAATTTTATTATCTCCCACACGAAACTACGCTTGACGGGTAAATGCCATCAGTTTTATTTATTTCAGAGGACACCAATGTTGTATTTTTAGGTATCATTAGGTTATATGTTTGGAAATCACTCTTTGGGAAGCAATTTAATTTAACTTTTCTAAACAGTTTTGTCCCAATTTCCCTTATTTTATATATTCATTGATTTTTGTTTTTCTTTATTTGTTTTGACATATAATTTAGTAGAAATTAACATATAGATGAATGTCACTGAATCGCCTATGATATATTGCAAATATGGAACACTAACCTGATAGTGTAATTATTCTTACTTACCTTTATGTAAAATTTTGTTTGAAAATTAAATTTTTGGAAGTTAAATATACAAGCCACCTTTCGTACAAAATGGTATTTCAAATGGCAGGCGGGCCCGTCGTGGTTGTCATGGTATGGTAGTTGGATTCACAACTACCTATGCAATCAGTGCCTATCACTACAAAAGTTGTGAGTTAAAATCCCGCTCCTTACGAGGTCAACTCGATATTACATTATACATTTATGGCCCTTGTTGTAGGGAGATATGAAGGTTTGTTTCCTCGAATATGTCATATTTCTCGAGGGCGAAGTCTGAGAGAAATATGACTTCTGAGGGTAAACAAAACTTCATATCTCCCTACAACAAGGGCCATAAATTGTTTATTATATCGAAATTACACACACAACAAAACATTTTTTAAACTAATTTAACATTTTATTCAATTTGTGTAGTTGTTTATGTTGATGGTTACATTGTAGTCGCCATGGGGGCACGTATCAGCGGGATACACGATATTTATGTCCCGGAGCATGCGGTTCAGGGATACATGAAGTTTTGTCTTCCTGACATGTGACGTTTTTTTAACTAATCACAGACATTCTTATATCTATGAGGTATAATAATATGTGATAAAGTTTGCCAGTGATTTGCGGCAGGTCGGTGGTTTTCTCCGGGTACTCCTGTTTCCTCCACCAATAAAACTGACAGAAGTAATGTTGAAAGTGGCGTTAAGCCTAAAACAAATGGCAGGTTAATTCAAATATCCACATTGTGCATAACAAAAGGTAAAACGAATAATCAACACCAAAGGAGTTCCAAAATGTGTGTATAAACAAAAGAACCAAAGATTTAGGAAACAAAGGGAACCACTCAAGAATGAGTCATGGTATTCTAAAATGTTTCTTCCTACTGTTGCACAACAGATCCCAGCTCGGATTTATTAAATCAAGCACAAAACGGGAAAATGTCTTCAAAATTCTATACGCATTATTGAATTTGCAAAAGTTGGACGATTGCATGAAATTTCATTTGGTTTTTAGCGTCACGAACTAAAATGTAACTATTCTGACTGATCAATTATTTATTTTTGTCTACGTCAAGTGAGGAGTATTTCAGTTTATTTTAATGCATCAATAACTCTGTCTGTATGCTAAAGGGTGTAACTGTAATTAACATATGTGCAAAAGCTTTCATTGTCAAGGATGTTTTCGAAGTTTCTCCTTGTTAATTTAAAATATTTACATTTGACTAAAGGGTAAACATTTTTGTTGTTAAAAAATCTGTTGACTGCCCAATTTAATTCTAAAAGTTGGTAACAAGCGTATTTTATGATACCTGGTATCATTAACAAAAAAACATGATACTATTAAATGTCTAAAGCTTAAATTGGTAAATAAAAAATAATCTACTTCATTAAATGCGTAACTACAGTGAGAAATAAACATTCACATATTGAATCAAGGATACCACAGCAGCAATACATAAAACTATGCAGATTTTGATATTACAGCACGGCGACATTGTTGTTCTTCTCGTTAAATAGATTGTATAGTTAGCTGTCAAATCATTTTTACTCATTATGTCTATATTAAGGACCGAGGAACCAAAAGGATATCATATAGCACTTTGTAATATTTTCTGGAATAATATAACATATTTAATGGCTGCCAATAGCAATCTATCACTATCAATAAAAATGCTTTCATATTATAAACCCGCAGGTTATTTCTATTCTGTGATTGAACGGACCGGTGAAAGATTGCTGTTTTAAGCATTAATTTTCTTCGTTTGATTGATAGAAAATATAATGTTAACCATTTTATATTTCAATTTCTTTTCTCGATCACCATCGAAACTATTAAAGTTCTATTATATTGTTATTATTCTCATTTTAGAATCGTACAATAAAAACCGGAATCCTCTTCATGGATAATTTGATGTAAAAACACCGTGATAATCATATTCACAGGTACTCTTATTTGTTGCAGGTCACGCGGGGTGACCAGCAGACGATATGAGCACGTGCAATCGGAAATAGATATCAAACGGGAAAGAAGAATTGTTAATCAGAATATTGTTACTTTTGGTGATTACAGATGACACCTGCTGCTGACAGAGTTTAAGAAAACAAAAAGCAGCCACTCCAGTTGACAGCTTATTTATCCAAACAAGAAAAAAAGAAGAAGTGGAATTAGTAAAGAAAAGAGTTTGAGATCATATATATTGAGCATATTTTTACATGCATATAAAATCTACAAGATCCATTATTTTGTAAATGGCTCCATGATATTTATCGGCATAATTTTCCAATAATGTACATTAATTTTTTTTTAATTCCAATGAAAGCAGGAAGAGAGACGGGCGCTACAATCACCGCTATCCTCCCATGGATCCACCACTAGTACAGGTGAAAATTTATACAAATTGTAATTTGTACAAAATATGGTAACATCTTAAATCTTAATATTTAAACTATTTTTTTTTCTTTAACATCTTGGCATCATGATCTACATATATTATTGCAGTATTTCGGTATACTTAATTGTATGGAATTGCATCTTTGAAAATAACTTGAAATAGATCTATATAATAAGTTGCAGGATATAATAATTAAATTATCATAATATACCAGTGCAACTATCTAGTCGAGAAAGTTTTATGTCTTTTGAGAGAAATTTACCAATTAGGATGTTATAAAGTCTTAATTTACATAATAAAAACGTAGATATCAAATTTAGTGCGCACGACGCGTTTCTGGAATAACCTTCGTCAGGTACGCTCAAAGCCAAAATATTGGGAATCTAAATAATTTAAAAGTTCGAAGCAAGTAAACCAAATGGAGTAAACAGGATAGCCAAAATCAGTTACGGTAAGCTTTGCCCGGGCCTAAACAGGATAGCCAAAATAAGTTACGGTCAGCTTTGCCCGGGCCTAAACAGGATAGCCAAAATCAATTACGGTCAGGTATGCCCGGGCCTAAACAGGATAGCCAAAATCAGTTACGGTCAGCTATGCCCGGGCCTAAACAGGATAGCCAAAATCAGTTACGGTCAGCTATGCCCGGGCCTAAACAGGATAGCCAAAATCAGCTACGGTCAGCTATGACCGGGCCTAAACAGGATAGCCAAAACCAGTTACGGACAGCTATGCCCGGGTCTAAACAGGATAGTGAAAACCAGTTACGGTCAACTATGCCCGGGCCTAAACAGGATAGCCAAAATCAGTTACGGTCAGCTATGCCCGGGCCTAAACAGGATAGCCAAAACCAGTTACGGTCAGCTATTCCCGGGCCTAAACAGGATAGCCAAAACCAGTTACGGTCAGCTATGCCCGGGCCTAAACAGGATAGCCAAAACCAGTTACGGTCAGCTATACCCGGGCCTAAACAGGATAGCCAAAATCAGTTACGGTCAGCTATGCCCGGGCCTAAACAGGATAGCCAAAAACCAGTTACGGTCAGCTATGCCCGGGTCTAAACAGGATAGCCAAAATCAGTTACGGTCAGTTATGCCCGGGCCTAACAAGGATAGCCAAAATCAGTTACGGTCAGCTATGCCCGGGCCTAAACAGGATAGCCAAAACCAGTTACGGTCAGTTATGCCGGATGGAAGAGAACCTGAGATTTGTTAATAATTACATTACAATATTAGTTACTATTTAATGCAGTCTGCTAGAGTTATGTACCAATGATATATTATGGTTAATTTTCTTTGTATTTCAAGTAAATATACACATATGACATGTACATACGCCCCTACCAGGATTAAAGTTCTGATAAGACATTATATGTTCATATGTTATTCTAAAATACGGGAAATTGTGTTAAAATTTTGATATCTATGATTTCATTGTACACATTATGACTTTGGTATCTTCATATTTATCTTACACTTTGCTACCCTTTGTAAATTATACGTTTTAAAAATAATAACTCCGGGTTATTTCTAATTTTGTAGATATAATACACTGTGATTCTTTTTTTTTATTACACATATCATGATATTATTGAGTGAGTGAGGGATTAATTGTTTAACGCCAAAAATGATAAATTTTTCAGCTATATCATGGCGAGAACAAGTAACATCTTGATGAAATGATGTCTGCTTTGTACTAAACCAACACGCTTAGTTCGATGTTTATAGTGTTAGTTCCCTGAAACAACAGTTCGCGTGTAGACATTTCGTTCCAATCGGACACATCATTCTGTCTACGAGCCAACCAGTATTTGATCTTACTCTAAAATGCAGCGTGCTAAGAAGAGAAACAGACAATACGAGTTTTATAGTCTTTGGTTTAATCCAAGTTGGGTTTGAATCCATAATCTATTGCATTGGAGGCGAGCATAGACTAAATATGTACATCCCAGACATCATTTTGATTTTCTGTATACAAATTATAATCACGTAGATGTATTGCACAAAAAGTACCAAACAATCATGTTATCGTCCTCAACAATTGGCTAAACATAAATTAATCAAATGTTGCCGCTGATTAATTTATTCGTAATGAGATATAAACATATAATCATATTCTGCATGAAGCGCTCCTTGCTAAAAATATTCATCGTCACTGTATTTTTTATTGATAAAATTAATCAAAAACATCATTCAATACCTTTAATCTAATATGAGAAGCAAATCAATTCTAAATTCTAAAATTCACATTAACTATATGCTAATTTCAGTCAGTGTACGAATTACATTGTATTGTATCAATTCCATCAGTTTACCCGAGGTATAGAAGGTTCCACAAAGTTTTAATTTAACTAACACTTCAGTATTCTCAAATTCACAAATAGATAGACTCGTAATGAAACAAAAATATTTATTTCAATACAACAAACAACAAAATTAATAACCTCAAGATACTCAGGTAAAATATCTGTATTAATTATTCACTTCGGCAACAAACTTTGCAACATACCGTTGTAAGATGACTACACATGTCAAACACATTACTTGTTCAGGAGTAACAATGATCTAATCTAATAAATAATTAATAGGTTGTTGAACTGTCCTCTTGACTTGGTTGGTCGTTTCGCGAACTCTAATTCTCAGCTGCTCGCAAAGTTATTCCTGATGTAACCATTAGAATGCTGCCTCCCTTCTCCCAATTTCTAATACACGCTGATATTGTAAATGGATTTTTTTTATTGTTGATGTCCTAGATACTGACCTTTTTCTAAGCACCTGACCCCAGTCCTCATTTCTTGTTGTCTACCTTTTTGTCACTGTATTTATTTGTAATATGTTTCACTAGTTTAAATTTATCGGCACTGTTCCATGTACCTAATAGTTTTACATTTATTTTTTATATGTAAATCTGTAATTAAATGGAATACCGGTAGAACTAATTTGCAGGTTTGAACATTTATGAAAAAAAATGTATTAACTTTAGGTTTATAGGAACAATGTACATCGGCAATCAATTTAGTCATTACAAATTAAGTCTGTATAATTTACCAATCGGAAGAAAGTTAGCAAATCACTTGACATGTTAAATAAACTAATAGGATTATGCAATACTGACCATATTCATGTTTACTTTAATTCAGTAATGGTTATGATGGTAGTATTTAAATACTCAAAGTTAGAACAGACTCTAAAATGATAAAAATACTACAACCACTAGCTAATTCTTTTATTTTTATGAGTGGACTGAGGATACCGATTGATAGTGATAGTATTTTGTTTTGTTCAATTTGATTGTCACCTGTCAATATTAATAGTTTTATCAACATTGTGACTAAGTATTTGATATAAAATGATTTCAAAGCATTAACTGAAAAACATAGATATCTAATTGATAATTAGTGCGCACGACGGCTTTGTTTCTGGAATAACCATCATCAGGTGCACTCAAAGAAAAGAAAATGTGGAAATCGAAATAATAAGTGTTTGGTACAAATAAAACAAACGACCTAAACAGGATATCAATATCAGTTACGATCACCCATGTCTGAAGGAGGGGAAGCTTCTCAAGAAAAAGGAAAAGAAGCTATCCCGATCCTTTAATCACACATTACGCTATATAGATGATGTCCTTTCATTAAATAATTCTAGGTTTGGTGATTTTGTTGGTTGCATCCATCCCATTGAGCTTGAAATAAAGGATACCACAGATACAGATAGGTCTGCTTTATACCTTGACCTACACCTCGTAATTGACAGTGAGGGTCGGTTAAGAACGAAACTTTACGACAAAAGAGATGATTTCAATTTTCTCATCGTGAACTTTCCATTCATATGTAGCAATATTCCAGCAGCACCTGCATATGGAGTGAATATCTCTCATCTGATACGATATTTCAGAGCTTGTGGTTCCAATCAGGATTTCCTTGATAGAGGGTTGCTGCTAACAAGGAAGCTACTGAACCAAAGGTTCCTTTTGGTAAAGTTAAAGTCGTCACTTTGAAAATTGCACGGTCGTCACCATGACTTGGTTGACCGTTATGGAATATCTGTGTCACAAATGACCACGGACATGTTCCACTTGTCGTAAACATTTCCCGGTCCTTTCCTCATTGACGACTTATTACCGGGTTTGTAACTAGATTAACATGACGGGTGACACTAGTGAAGCAGGAACTGCTTACCCTTTCGGAGCACCTGCGTTCATCCCCGGTTTTTAGTGGGGTTCGTCTTACTCGATCTTTATTTTTATATGTATGTTTTGTAGATCGCTGTTTGTCCTTTTGTCATTTTTAATTTGACCATTGTGTTTTCTGTTCTTCTTCGATATACGGATTCTGATTGCCCCTTTGGTATCTTCAAACTCTTCTTAGTTTGAAGGATATTGACATTATTAAGAAACTGTGATTAGAAACGAGTGTTAAACCATTTTAAAAGACAAAGAGACAAACAATGACATACACGACACTACAGCAAAAACTAAAGATGGAACAACAATCCGGGAATTACTAGTATTCACGAATGGTAAGCAATCAATTGTTTCTCAAATTAGTGTAGGACTCCACACGAAGATAACCAAGCATTTGTGCTTTGTTAGGATTCGGATTTTTCTATATCTGTTTATTTCATCTGTGTGTTTGTTCACTTGTTGCATTTGTGTTGTGTATGTTCGTCAAATTTCACAACAATCGACTATTTGCACATTCCCGATATAATTTTTGAATTATACGAATTTTGAGTATAATTTTCTTTTAATAGGTAGATCTTTGAACCGTGTGTAAATAAAATCAAAAGATAAAATTATCGCAAATTAGAAAATTCATAACATTAAAATTATGGTATAGATTATGAAAAAATGCATATTATTTCAATTGAATTTTGTATGAAAAGGGACCCTTTTTCCCGCATTAAAGGAAATAAGTCAGTCCGAAATTATGCAAATGGCATATTGGTAATCCATAGCGCATACTTGCAGAAAATAAAGAAGTAAATAAATAGATAATATAAGACTTTCTAATTGTAGAAAACAGTAAAAATCAACACCTCTAATACACATATACATAACCTCTCATGTTAACTGTTTAGTATAGTTATTATGTTACGGAGATTGAGTGTAAAACTACCCACGTTATGCACAATGTATGAACTGTACATATTATATATTAACTGAAGAAAAAAAGTATTTATTACTAGATGCACCAAAGTTGGACTTTGTGGCAAGTAAGAAATTACGTTTGTGCATTTGACAGTTTGATAGAATAAGAAAATTAATAGTATCAAGATGGCGCTCGTTTTTACCGCCATAGAAGAAACCACATGTCAAAATTTTGAGACTTTTACTGACATCAATAGTAAATAATCTTTTTGTGGTGACATCGTTTCCTGATCTGAGGATTGCCAATCAAATATTTTCATTCAATGTGATGGAACTTTTCGATCACTCGGCAATATCATTAATATATTAAAAGCTATTGACAAAACGGTTTCCAACAGGAAATTTAACGTCTGCGTTATTCTTTGAACTTAAAACAATTAATTTTATGGAGTCGACGTGTTAACCGCCTTTCCCCGTCTTTTTGGAAAGCCGAAGATGATTAATTCACGATGATCTCCGTCAGTTCAAGATGTGATAGAACTATGCTGTATACGACTCATTTGAGTCCATCACCCAACCCAGCTATCAGTCAGATGGATTTGAAGTTTAATTCCATTAGGGAATAATATTACCAAATAGAAAAGAACATGTTTTTATTCTGAGATTATCTTGCGTTCTAATTTGGTTTTTTACATTGTGTAAATATCTTTGTATTCTATTAGAACATGCCTTTAGGTGACAATACGGATTTAGTATGAGAGTAATGTAGCTGTGAAATTAAAAAATAATCTTCCCATGTAAGTGCATTGATTTCGTAATGAGCCTTTGGTATTTTGTACTATTTGTATTTTTGGTGGTTTAGCTAGGATTTGTTAATGGAAGCAAATATTTCGAACGATACGCGATGTTTTAGGTTTTCTTTGCAACGTTTGTATAAAGGCACCTTTTTTTTTAATGAAAATAAGTATCATATCTTAGAAAATAGCTGTGGCTTGTCGTAGTCAAAATCCGCTCATTCGAGATTTAGCACTTATCGTATTTTTCAATAACAGTAACACAACAGGCTCCATCAGTGGAGCAGAAACTGCTTACCTTTCTGGAGCATATGAGTTCGCCTCAATATTTAGCGGGGTTCGCATTGTTTATTTTGTTCAATTCCATATCTTCACATTTTTAGCCGATTTGCGACGAAGTCGAACTCGGCTTATAATATGATGAATGGCGTCCGGGCGTCCGGGCTGCGCAATCGTTTCTGCTCAATATCTTAAGAATGAAATGTCTGATCTAAATGCAACTTAGTACACACATGCCAGGTGGTGAGAGGAAGAAGCCTATTGCTATTGAGGATCGTAGGACAAAGGTCAAGGACACAACTTCTAAAAATAGAACCAAAATTTGATACTTTTTTAGTTTCCGCACGATATCTTAAGAACAAAATGTAGGATCTAAATGAAACTTGGTACACATATGCCTGATGGCAAGAGGAGGAATGATAATGAGGTTTGTAGGACAAAGGTCAAGGTCACAACTTCTAAAAATAGAACAAAAATTAGATACTTGTTTTGTTTCAGCACGATATCTTAAGAACGAAATGTCGGATCTCAATGAATCTTGGTACACACATGCCTGATAATGAGAGGAGGAAGCCTATTGATATTGAGGTTTGTAGGTCAAAGGTCAAGGTCACATTGTCCATCCATATGTTCGCAACTCGGCGTTTGCACCTTTGGTGCGTTACTGATTTTTAGTATGTGTTCTGATATCCTATGAAGATGTTCAGTTAATTTTACTCGCACTCATTTTGTGGTATGTCCATGTGCTATGTTATTGGTATTTATTTACGTATACTAGTGTCAAATATGATTTCCATACCTGATGATGTTCGTTTCGTTTTAAAGTAACAGGACGGGTGCTATTGGTGGAGCAGAAACATCTTTCCATTCCTGAGAACCTGATTTCACTGCTGGTATTTAGCTACGTTGATGTAGCACAATCTTTATTTTTTTCTATTGTGTATTGCAGATTGTCTTTATTAATCTTGTTTCTTATGCGATTGAATTGTCTGTCAACAAAAGAAATGTATAGGAAAAATAATCAGTTGCCATACATGAATAGAGGATTACGTAAAGCAATACATAACAAGAAAATGTATTATTCCAAATTCTTAAAAGACAAAAGTTCTAAAAACTGTGAACATTAAGAAGAAATTTAGTAAATAAGTTAAAAAGAATATCTGAAAATAATTATTTCCAAGGAAGATGCACCGGTGGCTGTAAACAAACTGAGTTCTGGAAAACCATGAAACCCTATTTCTCCACAAAATCTTGTCGAACTCAATCTAAAATCGTCTTACAAGATAATGATAAAATTGTAACTAAAATGTAGATGTAGCTGAAATTTTTAACAAATTTTTCGTAAATGTAGCCCAGGACATTGGAAAAGATTATACTTTCAATAAAAATTACCATCCCAGCTTGCAAAAAATTGAAGATAAAATTTTTGTAAAAAATTAGTTTTGAATTCAAATCAACTAATGAAACATTTGTATCTAAAGTCATTGATAAATTTAATGTTAAAAAAGCAACAAGTGTTGATAAAATCTCTGTCAAATTGATGAAGCTTGGTAAAATATCACTCTTATCACCAATCACAAAAATAATAAACATGTCAATAGACTCAGGTATCTTCCCAAATAGACTACAGGAAGCACAGGTTACATCCCTATTCAAAAAGAATGGTCCCTTTTCAAAAAGTAATTATAGGCCTGTCTGCATATTACCTATACCTTCAAAAAATTTTGAAAAACTTCTATCTGTTCAATTGTCAGATTTTTTAAAGAATATTTTTGACCATTTTTTATGTCCATCTAGAAAAGGACATGGCTGTCAAACTACTCTTTTAAGACTTTTAGAAGATTGGAAGCAGACTTTAGATTGTAATGAGTATATAGCAGCGATTTTAATGGATCTGTCGAAGGCATTCGACTGTTTGCCACATGATATTTTAATATGTAAATTGTCAGTGTATGGTTTGTCAGATAATGCTACAAAACTCCTGCTATCTTATTTATCTAACAGAAAACAACAAATTAAAATAGGGAATATTGTTATCACATGGGAAATATACAGAGAGGTGTTCCGCAGGGTTCAATTCTCGAGTCGCTGCTTTTTAATGTATTCATAAATGATATATTTTATTTTATAAAATATTGTGATTTATACAACTATGCAGACGACAACACCCTTTCTGTTCATTCCCCAAATTTTGACGAGGTAGTAAATGTTTTGCAACAAGAAAGTAATATACTCATAAATTGGTTTCATTGTAATTGCATGCAAGCAAATCCAGAAAAATTCCAAGCGATTGCAGTTGATAAAAAGTCTTTTGATAAATCACCCATTTTTCAGATTAGAACTGCAAATATATCTTGTGATGAGGTAGTTAAACTCTTGGGTGTTGATATTGATTTCATGTTAAATTTTGATTGTCATATTAAAAATATTTGCAACAAAGCAGTTCAACAGTTAAATATATTAAAGCCTATAGGTAAAAATCTTAGCAAATTGAACCGGCTTACTTTTTTTCACACTTTTGTACTATCAAATTTTAATTTTTGCCCCCTGTCTTGGCATTTTTGCTCAGAAACTAATACGACGAAAATTGAAAAGATACAGGAAAGAGCTCTACGTTTTGTTTACCAGGATTATGAGGCATCTTATGAAAACTTACTGATTAAAGCAAAAATTCCAACACAGCATATCAGGAGAATAAGAACAATGGCACTGGAAACATTCAAAATTTTAAATGGTCTAGCACCACCTGTATTATCTAATTTAGTTAAAAAACAAGACCATAAATATAATTTTCGATATACAAATCTATTACAGATTCCACAGATAAAATCATCAAGGTACGGTAAGAGTTCATTTAGGTATGATGCCCCGGTCTTATGGAATTCACTTCCAGACAATTATAGGAATTGTTCTAATTTCAATGAATTTAAAAATCTTATTTCTTTTTGGAATGGTAAATTCTGTAATCCTGTACATGCATAGCATGTCAAAATTCTTAGTTATTTGTGACGGGGAAGTATACCAAAAATGTTCAGTGTTCTGCTTTTAATTTTTTTGCTTTGCATTATTATTTTATTTGTGTCTTGATCTGGCAGCTCGTGCCAATGTTTCGCCTACAAAACCAGTTAATTTTTGTTTTACAGTTACGCTTGTCTTTACATGACTAAACCTCCTGCTTGATTTTATTAGAGCGTATACTTGGTTTTGATTTTCTATGTGCTGTCAGCTTTATGTTTAAATGTATACTTAACCATATCTTGTGCTTTTGTGATTTGTATATGTACATTATATGCATGCTTAATGTATGTTCTATTTTATGTGAAATGTGCTGTTTATATGTAATGTGTTATGTGCCTATTTGGGACAATGACATATTTTATTATGTATTTTACTTATGTATAATATATGCTGTAATTGTCAGCATCTATTTCTATGCTGTTTTCTGGTCCTATGACAGTCAGTGTGCAGAGAGGCACTTGCCACATGTGCACTGACTGTGGAGGCCCAGAGATCAAATCATAGATGTTCTTGCATCTAATCTTAGCTTGATATAGTTTTAATGCATGCCATTGTTTTATTGTGTTGTAATTTATATATTAAAATGCATGTCGGTTTAAAAAGCTCACGAGAGCTTATGTTTGTAGTTTGTATATTTACCGACTTTAAATACAACTTTTGATTTGATTTGTGTGCTTTATTTTGTGCTTTGCTTTGCTGTGTTTTTATGTTTCATTGTATTATGTATTACCTGCTTTGAAATTTAATGGTGCATGCTTGATAATGATATTTTTGTCACCCAAATTTTTTTCATGACATTAAGAAAAGATTGAGGACAGCCTAAAATCATGACTGAATAAATCTGGTGCGTTTTTGTGTGCATGACTGACAGACCATACCAAGCTGCAGCTTCATTTGCTCCAGCAAAAACTCAATCCTTCAAGGAGTCTGAGTTAATTTGCAGTGAAATTAGATCCAAAATTTGCAATAAAGATCATTTATTCAGAATACAATAAAATCATTATAAAACTGAATTGTACAAACAATTATGCTATAATACAAAATCTGAATAAATGACAATAATATGCAAAGGTGGGTAATAAAAAACCGCTACCTTAAACTCATGTTAATACAGACAATAGACATCTATCATTACAAATAAAAAGATATAATTTGCAAAATACACAGAGATATACTATTAAAGGGTGCAGGTGGGTGGGTAATTAAAAGATTGCAAAAATTTCTGTACTGACAAGATGGCGTCTGGCAGCATCAAAAACAATTTCGAAAATGTTTTGATTTTATGTTATTTCTTCTCTTTTGTATGCCGTAAGCATCAGGATGAAGAACAACAATGAAAGCACGATTTCCTTGCTATTTGTCTCCCTGTATATAGATTGGAATTTTATCTCATATACATTTACTTTTTCTTCTTCTCTTTTGACATCAATTAATTTTGTTCCGAGTTCCGAGAGATATAAGTTACAAAATCGCTTCGGTGTTTTTTTTTTGGTTTTGTTTTTTTGTGTTTTGTTTTTTGTTTGTTTGTGTGTGTGATTATTCGATAAAAGCCATCAAACAATGTTCCTATTATGTATTTATAACATTGCAATAATGTATTGTTGTGTATTAAAGTTTACCGTTATCTTTTCTCACTTTTGAGACAGACCAGTTCCTATTTTTAGCGATGTGAGATTGTCTTATCTTGCACTAGTGCAAGACAAAAAAATCACGTGCGTTTTACCGGCAAATACATGCTGTACAGTTTATGTCAACTGCCCCCAGTTCTCCATGCTTCACCAATAAAACCACGATTCTATAACATAAGTATTGTTAAATTAATGTATGTATACTATTCTGCTAGCTAATAATTTAACTATCGTGCACCTTTCATGTTTCACGGTGTATGACTTTCAAGTCAATGTTTGTTTACTTTGAGTAAATAATAGAGTGCTCTCCCTTGTTAGTAACTAACGTACCTCCCTTTGACCAAATTCAAATATTTGTTTCACAGCCACAGGTGTAGTGTTGAGTTACATTTATCATATATTTATTAAATACATTGTATTTGATTATGAAATACATTTAAAATACTGCCAAGACACGGATGCATGTGAATAAATTGAATATTTACTTCAGCAATGGAAACAACATTTGCGGGAAAACGCTCGATCGGGAATGTAAACAAAACAATTAGGTAACAGCTGATAAAAGTGAGAAATAAAATCAAACACCGGCAAAAAGTGCAAGACAGGGAAATCTCCGACACCCTCGGGTAAGATTTCAATCGTTCGCTGACTCGGCGAGCCTCGTCAGCGAACGATTGTAATCTTACCCTCGGGTGTCGGAGATTTCCCTGTCTTGCACTTTTGCCGGTGTTAGATTCTATATATATATTTCTCAAATTGTTGGAATGCGGCGTTATATGACGTCATTGATGATGTCCGTGCACTAGTTTCGAAGACGTGCACTATTTCCAGGACTAGTGCACTGTAAGGCATGGATTTCATTCAAATGAGTGCATTAGTTTGAAATAAAATATGTGGTATCAATTCTAATTTTCCATTGGTTCTTAATATAAGGAATCCTACAGATTTACACAGAGCGTGACTGACAAATACCCATTGTCTAGATATAGGAATTAGCAAAATGAAAATGTAGACCCTATCCGTTATTTCCTTTTTACATTAAAACCAAGGCTCACCTACCGCAGGCATAAGTAACTTATTCCGTGTAGGCCCTTTTGACTCTCTTGATCCCAAATAATTTTATATAATTTGGAGTTCTACTGACGTTGTCCAACCTGGCAGTATTTTATTTACATGGAGAAGTAATTGGGTGCTCGTTCAAAAGCCAACCATTTCCGACAATATATCGGGGTCCTATGATCCTGTGGTAGTCAAATTAAAATAATGGCGGCGAAAAATAATTGATATAGCTCGTGAATATACGGAGCTATATAACCTGTGATACCATAGAATTGGACTATTTTATCTTTTATTTTAAAGTCAGTATCATCTTTTTATAAAACTCGTCGTAAATACAAAAATAATACATATTATTCTATATTAGTAAATTCTTTTGTATAGATTTCTACCAAAATTATTTTTAAAATAAAAAGACGTATTCACCGCCCAAGATTTAATATTCACCGCGGTAAATGTCACGTGTTACTATTTTTGGAGCATGGATTTTTTGTTATTGATATAAACAATAATGTAGTACTATGTCAGGACAGTCGACATGTAACTTTTTTTTTTTCAGAATACCACTATTTACTCAAAATATAGAATAAAACAATTACTGTCTTTTGATTCTGTAAATGTGTGGATTAATTGACTTTTGAAAAAAAAAATGATATTCACTTCGCCCTTTCGGGCTCAGTGAATATCATTTTTTTCAAAATTCAATAAATCCACACATTTACCTCATCAAAAGACAGTAATTGTATATCATTGGACTAATACTAAGCATTCAATACCACCTTTATGATAACTCCTTTTTTGAAAATGCTCTTTCTTGTCACGATTAAAGATGAAATACCGCGCATACGACGTTCAACAATAATATGCATAAGTCAAGTTTGAAATTACAATAGGGGTAATGAGAATCCGTAAATCAAAGAAGGAGGAACAAAACAATGACCAAAATAAGAGGAGAAAAGAACAAAGAACGATCTACAAAAAATACACAAAAAACTAAAGATCGAACAACACGAACATCACTAAACCCGGGGGTGAACTCAGGTGCTCCGGAAGGGTAAGAAGTTCCTGCTCCACACCCGTCGTGTTGCATAAGTCTACTCGCATGTTTATTGAAATGAAACATAATTTATAAAACAGATGACGACGGCTATGTTCACTGTTGTAATTAAGGTCCGTTCGTGGTGGAGGAACGACGTACCATTTTGGAGTACCTGGTTTTTCTTCTATAGTCTACCCCTCCCAGAGGGTGTGCTGGGGGTAGAATAGGCACCAGGTTTCTCCGTACTAGAGGCACTAGTCCTCTAAAAGGGGTCAACCCCGCGGGAACCCCGGGTATAGAAATGGGACCGAGAGCTTCTTCGGCTTGAAGGGGGCGTCCGTCGGTTGTGCGAGATGCATAAATTGACAACCAACCCGTCCTTCGGATGAGACGTAAATTAAACCGAGGTCCCGTGTTGAGAGATTCCCACCCTCTTCGCACGTTAAAGAACCCAGTGTAACAGCTCACGATGAGCATTATGCTCATGATGTGTGGTCCATAGGAGACCTGTTGCACTGGCAAAATTATCCGTCCCTACCCATCACATTTCCTTGTTTCGAGTCCCGTGGCGTTAAAATTATTCTCGTCCTGAATATAGCTGAAAAATTGCTCGCTGGACGTTAAACATAAATCAATCAATCAATCAATCAATCAATCAATCAATCAATCAATCAATCAATCAATCAATCAATCAATCAATCAATCAATATTCTCAGGCGCGGATCCAGCCATTTTGAAAAGAGGGGTTCCAATTTTCCTGGCGCTACAGACTGACATTTTCAGTCCAAATTTTGCATAGTAGGTACCGCAGAGTAACATTTTCAGAGTTGGAAACGGGATTACACACCATCATCGTGTCTCAAATGGTTTAAGAAACACAAGAAACGAGCACCTTTGTTAATACTTGGTTTACCAATTAGACTTGGAAATATAAAAAAGAATCAACAAATTACCAGAAACGCAAGTTCCTGTATGTCAGCAGCTTTGATATTACTTCTTGCTTCATGGGTCTTAAACAAATAAATGCAAAAATAACATTCATAATTTTGATCTGCATACTGCAGTTTCTGTTAACCTCATCAGTATTGGAAGAACCCAAACATTTGGAAGACCATTTCGAAATGCGAAAAATATTGAAAACAAAATTGCACCAACAAGTCCAAATCCAATTAGAACAAATGATTGTCCATCATATTTGTGATGTCATACTATTTACGTAACTTTTAGTAGAATTTGCTGATCAGAACTATTAACCATATTACTCAATGATGAAATGCTTACCCTTCTGGAGCACCTGATTTCACTTCCACATCCGGATATTTGTGTTGTTCTGACATTTGGATTGCCAGACTGAAACTTTGTCCTCGATATCTGATTTCGATATACGATCCAGTAACCTTCTATACTATTAATTGAGCTAGGAACTCAATCTCTTGGTTGAGACCAACAGGCTACATGTTCCTACAATCGATGAAACATGACTGTTTGCCGCCATACTCAGCAAAGTTATACAACAGCATCTAAAGCCTTGCTCCTTGTCTGGACTTTTTTCAAGTGCTAATAAAGAGCGCTTTTAGTCATTTTGAGGAAATTTCTATTTTAGTAAAGGTGGGCATCTTGAAAGTGGACCACATACAGGAACATTCTAGACAAAGTTTGGTTCACATTGGCCCTGTGGCTTCTGATGAGAAAATTTATAAAAGCTTTTACAATTTATGCCTAATTTAGTCCGACTAAATCAACAAAAGTCCATGTTGACACAATTACCGTAATATATATTTTAACAGCTCATGATTTTATTAACATGCATCTAAAGTTCTTATCTGAGCCACATCTTGCTAAAATAAAGCAGCCATTTGACGAAATTTCTATTTTTAATAACAGCTGGTGTCTTTGACTGAGGGACGTACATACATGTACTATTGACAGTAGATCTGTCAAGGACTTTCCCTACGAAGTTTGGTTCACTTTGGTGTTGTAGTTTCAGCGTAGATTATGAAAATGAAAAAAGCTTTCCAACTACCCAAAGACCATGGGGCGGATCCAGGATGTCAACTTATGGGGGGGGGGCACATTTAAAATAATCGCGTCGAGCGGAGCGAGGCGCGAAAATATTTTGGGTATTTCGTGTGAAAAATCACGATTTTACGCAAAAAAATCATATTTTTTCCAATTAATAGGGGGGACAGCGCCGGGTTTGCCACCCCCCCCCTCTGGATCCGCCCCTGCTGCAAAGATTGGTTCAAATTGGCCGAGTGGTTTCAGAGGTGAAGATACAAATGTCAAAAGTTAATGGACGGACGGACGACGGACGCTTAGTGGTAGCAAAAGCTCACATGACCCTTCGGGTCAGGTCAGCTAACAAAACGTCAGTTTGGACAGTCTGGTTGCAAAAACATAAATACTACTATGTATATACCTGTGGAAATGTGCGTAATGTTTTTTTCCATACCAGTGCAATACAACAAACACTGCATAATTTGTTCACTTATAAATATTATTTTCAAATTTTTTCTCAAATTTCAAAAAGGAAAATTACGGGATAATTGTTTGAAGTGTTCGCGGCGTAAATCAGTCACAGTGAATGAACTGGCAATCTGTGGAAATGGGCATTTCCGATATAGTACTGCAAAGCCACCGGTTTATGTCGAGATTACTCTTAAAATATAATATGTCTATATCAAATCTCGAAACACTAAAAATACGCATTAATTAATTAATGAAGAATTTTTGGGTTAGATTTTTGGGTAAATATTATTTCCAATGTCGGCTATATTAGACATGCGATAGGCGCCATAAAACTAATTTTGAACGGGTCCTTACATTCATCATTCCTACATAGCTACAGTTCATTTGAATCAGTGTACTAGTATTCACAGAAAAAGATTTTTGTACTTTTATATACCGCTTTTCTCCATGACTGCCATACGGCATTAAGTCATGGTGAAACTTTGTTCAGGACCTTCCATTCATCATTTCTGCAAAGTCACAGTTCATTTGGGAAAATAGTTTCAGAAAAGAGGATTTATTTTTTAATTTCCACCAATCAGAAATTAGTATTATCCCTGGCGGTCGTGTTGAATGTCAGACCACACTTTATAGAAGACCTCTCATAGATCGTTGTCGTCAAAGTTTTGATTCAATAGGCCCAGTAGTTTAAGAGAAGAAGATTGAAAAGTGAAAGCTAATGACGACGGACAGACGGACGCATAGGTGTGACAAAATCGCATATGACCATAGGCCAGGTGAGCTGAAAACGACACATAATGCACAGCTGCATACGTTGTTGTTAATTGTGCTCAGTTCCTATCCCATTGCAACGAAACTGTAAGAGAATTTGCACTGTCAAGCCGTATACCCTATATAGTGTACATTTTTAAACAATAAGTTAAAAATCAAATATTTTTACAATATTATAACGGTGATATCCTTGGTAAGAATCACTAAAAAGTCAACAAAGTTATCAAACTGTAAGATACCACACCGACTTTTCGTTCACAAGTTATCATCTCAAAACCAATTCTGGACACACAGACAGACGGACGACACCCATTTCTAGAGTTCCCTTCGACGAAGTGTCAACGGTAGGGGTACGACAAATTTCATTGCAATCAATAGTAAAGGAGAATTCGAGCTAACAAAAAATAGTAGAAAACGGACGGACGGACAAGGTGAACTATAGTGCAACCTTGATGCAGGGCTCTTGTATTTATAAACTATTGCCAATGACTTTTAGATATTTGGACTCGTCAGGCTCAGGTATGCTTGCACTCAGTGTCATACAAGAAACAATCAACAAACGAATTTATTCCAACTAAAATAAAAATAGAGTTACCTGATAAAAGAAATAAGGGTTTTTACATTCTTTAGGCAAAATATTAAAAAAGTCGTCTAATGTTTTCGAATTCTAGAATTTATAACAACAAATATTATTTTACCATTTTTTTTT
>MJUT01064003.1:313389-329687 GCA_002080005.1 Gigantidas platifrons
CCCCTTGGATCCGCCAATGATTCTATAGTATATTGTGGATCGTCGTGTTTTCCTTTCTTTCCCTTTAGCTGTTATATTGGCTGTCCTTCGAATTACGGCTTCTGTTTGTACCTTCAAACTAATCATATAGTGTAGATGTATGAAGCTCAAATATTTATATGTTAAATGTATTGTTTGAAAATATACTTAGTCGAGATACGAATATGTTGTAAAATATTTATGAAAACAAGCTGATTTACCCTGATAATATCATATTCAAAAACATTCTAACAGATCATATGAAAAGTTAGAATGCTTGTGAATATATTAGTATTATTTTTTTCTGATCTTTTCATATGTCCTCATTGAATGAAATCTGTCACGTGCTTGAAAACAAACAAACCGTTTTTACAAAAAGTTGACGATCGCGGGTGGCAAATCTATTTTTACCCTCCATATATTCCCCTTTTCTCTCGCAAGGGAGACAACAGCGTAATTCGTATACAAAACATAAACAATGGCCGTCTCAGGTGACACCGGAGGAACTAAAAAAATACGGTGCAGTGATGGGGACATCGCCAAAGCTTAGATGAAAAATTAAGCAATGCTACATAATAAGCTTGTTAATTTAAAATAAATATGGAAGTAATTGTCAGACTGGTAATGTTGTTGTGGTTGGTGAAATAGGCCTATATGATACGTTAAAATATCATGCAGCTGTTAGATCTTGAGGTGTTGTTTTTGGTTGTTTCATATAATATATATGCAAATTTATTGATTGGTGTTTAACGCCAACGCCAGTAGTATTTTAGCTATATCATGGTTTTGATTGATTTTTTATGTTTAGCTCCACTTTCAGCAATATTTCAGCTATATCATGGCGACCAATTTTAGTAGTGGAAGAAGCCGGAGAGAACCACCGACAATGGGCAAGCAACTGGTAAACCTTTTCACTTGCGGTTGCCAGTCGAGTGCATCCTTTTTGGTTATTTACAAAGCCTGGCGCGAACACATGAATGGTGAATGACTTGTTTGAGTTTTTAGGTAATCCAACTACCTAGCTCATTGAGCTACCCATGCCCTACTATATCATGGAGTATCATGATTATATGTGGTAGGTAAATCAGCAAGAAATATGAAAAAGACGTCACAGTTATTTATCGTACATACTAATATTATTTGTCATCAGTTATCTACCGGTAGTATATGGACTGACTGATTATGAAAAGTAAGTTTAAACAGTGATGGTCACATATTCGACCAATATCAACAAAAAAGGACAGTAACATCACTTTTCATGTCATTGAACACAAGAAAGATCACTGCATACGGTGTTGGAAATCCAGAATATGACTTGGGACAGGCACACAAGTATGGCAGGGTTAAACCAGCTAATAATCTCTCCGTCTATTATATTTAAATAATATTTTAATTTATGTTTTCCACTAAGATTGTACTGTACATTTGTTTGTCAGGATACACAGTAATTGTTTCCACTGATTACCAAAATTATAAATTGTAAACATTTCTATACTTGTAGATGTGTTTTCTGTTACATATTATCGAATACTGGTGCCTTAGATATTTTTGCATTTATTTACTCTCCAAAGGTACTTTAACAAACTAATATTACTATCCGATATGATTGAAGAGTATAGAGAATGCGGAACAGGAAATAGTAAGTTAAAAGAAAACATTTAGGCAAAAATAAACATGTGGAATTATAGGATGTATTTCTTTCCAAGAGAAGAAAGGAAGAAAAAAACATGTTACTTCTATAAATATGTACTTTTTTCACATATATTAAGTACCATTCTTTTTTTGCAGTTATATATGTGTGGTTCGTGAAACTTTGAGATATAATAATAATAATAATAGGCACATATGTTTTATGAGTTTAAATGTCATATATTAAGAGCGGTATCGAGCAGGTGCCTGTTTAACGAAACTATCCTAAGACATGTCTTAACATGTCTTAAGACATGTCTTAGGACCATAATTAGGACCATCTTAGGACATGTCTGAGACAGCACAACGAAGTTGTCTTAAGACCATCCTAAGATATTCATTTATAAAAATATCCATATGGAGTGGAGATAATTAGCCCAATAAATACAAAGAAATTTAAATTAAAAGACGATTTGGAGTTAATCACAAGTTTTAGAGTTAAAATGTCTCTTCTGTACAATATGCATATCGAAATTGTCAGTCTATATTGACATTATTATGCTGTCAAACGAGTTATTTACGGGTAGTACACCCTATACAGATGAAAACAGTGAGTAAAGTCGTGCGAATCGTGTTCTTTTGTATGATAGACTTCCACCTTATATAAATAGAGTTGTATTTTGAATGTTACGCATACATCCAAAATGAGCCGAAAACATAGCCCGAACTTATCGATGGTGTTTTTTTATTATGTGAATTAATAATAATTTATTTTACTGTGTGTATTTAATTATTATTATCTTTTTTATATTTATTGAAATGTAGTTGTTACCTTAAGATGGTCCTAAAGTTAGGATAAAATTTAGGACATATCTTAACTTAAGAGGCGGTTGATAAACAGACTTAAGACAAAGTCATGTCCTAAGACCATCCTAAGATATATCTTAGTCCTAAGGCATCTTCGTTAAACAGGCCCCAGACTTTCAACCTGGTATCGGTGGTGGAACTGTCAGAGCAGGAAATAGACACACGAGAAACAGATAAAGAACAACAAAAACATAAAATAAGAAAACTAAAATATTCAGGAGGAGAATTAAAAAAAAAACAATTGGAAATATAGATATCTAATTTATCGTACACGACGATTTCCTAGAATAACTTTCAGCGTGTACGCTAAAAAGTCAGAAGATTGGAAAGCCAATATTTAATACCAATTGTATTGATTTATGCTACATAACTTTTATGAACAGTACTCCTGATAATTTTATATAAATGTGAGTCTGTATATGTCCAAAAACTATTTTTGTTTAATATCCAAGTAATACACACTATATCATAGTAAAAAGTTTCTGATAAATTTACAATATATAATTTAAGTACCTGATAAATTTCTTAAAACAAGAAAACAAATAAACATTTTTTATTTATTAAAAAAATCTCCCTAAACATCTCACAGTCTATTCAGTTCGTGACAAAATACAAAACAAAATTAATTGTATTCGATTACAGAAAAATAGCATAGCATAAAATATGTTGCAAAATAGACTTAGTTAATATTCATTAGAAGTAAATCCCTCCCATTTGCATCACACAATTGGCCAATATATAAAATATCGAGCTGGGGACGACACTCAGCCAGGCTATTACAATAGAAACATATTGAATTGATTACTAACCACAAAAAGTTACTGGTAGTTTGATTCTGTAATGGACAATAAATAGTGTGGTTGATCACAAGGGAGAGATTCTTCTATCAAGGGACAGACGGAAAGAACATGGAACTCACAAGACAGAGAAGCCTTTCCCCTGGGGAAGACAGTAGCAGTGAGTACTATTTAAAAAAAAAAAATTATTTTGATTTTTTTTATGTTAAATAATATGTCTAAAAATATTTAATTAACATTTTCGCAGATTAGAAAACAATATAAAATATTATATTATGACAAAATAAACAATCTTCCTTCTGAGAAAGACAGAATAATCGCAAATTTTGTGGAAATATTTAGTTTTTTACATGTAGTTTCACATTTGATATAAATTTAGTGATAATTCAAAAGCTATATATATATATCTTTAGTTTGCATCGCATTCTGCAAATCGCTAAATTGTTTTAAATATGTATATCCTGTCATTTGAAGAAAAAAAATATATATAAAAAAAGGATTTCAAACAAAGCATGAACGTTCCATTTTGTTATATATGGCTTACATTTATCCGAAACGTTCATTATTAATTTGGTTTCAATACACGCAATTGATAATTACCAACAACATATGTATACTAAAAATAGATTTCTTAATTACGTATTTAGCTATTTGTTTCTTTGTTTGGTTGTTTTACAAATCTATCTGTGCAATTATTGCAATATTAAACAGTTTCGTGTAGTTTAAGACCTTATTGTATATTGTACGATTCGTTGACTTAATGTCTGGTTAGTATTTTTTCTCTCTTTTCTGTTTTTTTTTGTTTTTTTTTATTATAGATGAATATTACAAAAATATCTCTCCTTTCAAAAATGTCAATACTATTTTTTTATCAATGTGTGACGCAAAAGTGTTTTTGACATGTACTTTCGTAGTTAAAATACTTCAGGTTGTTGATGGAGATGGTTCACGATATATGTTCCTCCCTACTCACTGAATTTAGTACTGCATTGACTACTATTTTACCTATTTTGTTCCAGTATTGTTATAAATACTGTTATAGTGACAGTCGGAACATTTGAACCATAATGCAAGCGGGAGGTTTGGCGCCTTGAAATCTGATTCAACCCACCACTTCTTTAGAAATGCCGGTACCAAGTCAGGGTCATTACGGTTTTCACAGTTTTCCGGTTGTTGACTGATTTTGTCTGTTTATATGCTTATGAGTTTTGACTTTCCCTTTGGAAGATTGTTCGGAGTTCGGTAATTTTGTTATTATCCTTATTCAATTATATATTTTTGGTATCAGTGTTACATTCAGATACATTTTTAAATGCTTGAGCATTCGACATTTTAGTGATAGTGTAGTATTGAATTTACCTATATTAAAACAAACTCTACAGAAATGATGTGTTTCATCTTGTCCTTATTTGTTTATTCCTTACATTGCATGTTATTGAAAAAATGGTGCACAAATATAAATGCTTGTAATTTCATTAATCTAGTTAATAAGATAGAATCAAATGGAAATGTATGATGTAAATGCACACTATTTTCAATTTAAATTAATTATATTTCATATACATTAAATAATAACTAAAACAATTTCCCACATAGTTAAATGTTTATGTTATATATTACAACATTAAAAAAATATATACATGTAGATAATATAAAGGGATATCTACTGCCATCTTTTCTGACAATTATACGGCTTTCAACTTGCCAATATAATTGAAATCATTTCCAACACAAAGTTGTTTTTGCTATAAAAAAAAAAATCGTGTTTTTCAAATTTCGTGCATACGACGCGTTTCTGGAATAACCTTCATCAAGTACGCTCAAAGCCAAATATTTGAAATCTAAATAATTTAAAGTCTTTAGGAACAAGAACGCACCAAAGACCCAAAAACAAGATAGCCTTAAAATCGACTAAGATCACATATGCTTGAATAAGGAGAACCTTAGTTTTAATAATAATTACATGATTTAAGAAGTGTAAATTTCAATACAAAATATATTTAATAAACCACGTACATATCTTAATCTTTATAGACTGTTATTTATATTTACAAAATAACATTTATTTTTCCATGTGTTTTGTCATTTACATATGTGCTTAGTTATTTACATACATGTGTTTAGTTATTTACATACATGTGTTTAGTTATTTACATACATGTGTTTAGTTATTTACATACATGTGTTTAGTTATTCATATTGTCGTGTTATCAAATGTAATGGTTTTATTTTAATTTCATTGTCAGTTACAAAACGATTATTTATTTCTTCAAAATTCTCATGATGTAATTATGTTTGTTTGCGAATAGTGGTGTCCAATACACAATGTGTTGTGTTGTGTTTTTGTTTTGTTTTGTTTGTATTTGTCTTGTGTCTTGTGTACCGAATGTTGTCAGGTTCTCTGGATTCTCCATTACTGATTTCCCTTTGGTTTTCTTTAACGTTTATTTAGATATGATGTATTTTAAAATCTACAGTGAATCTAATTTTGAACATTAATTTAAGATAATACACATAAATTAATGTCGTTTCTCGAAAAGAGTCCAAGTTTAAACTGCCTCACTAAAACCTCTTTCCAAGATTACGTATCCAAGGTGACTACGAGATGATGAAAAAACACAATTAAGGTTCTTAAATTTCGATTTTTATATCTTTGCAGTTTTCTTACAACCACACAACTGTAGTTCAATAAGCACACATTGGACCACAGAATATTACTCGACAATGTTTTGTCAAATAATTCCGCTCTTATGTGTAGTTTAATGCCGACTGCAACGTCCTGAGTCATTGTGTTTTATAACCATAGTTACCATTTTATATTGTATTATACGTCTACGTTCAAGCAGACTGACTTTTCACCGTCTCGTCAGGAAATAAAAGTTCATGCTCACTTTAAGCGTTGATTCTCGTTGATACATTAGAGTGCCATTGGTGCTCATATAATGAATTAAAAGTATTATTTATAAGCTAATATAGATAAACATTTAAATAAATAATAATATCTATTATAATACAATAAATAACGGTTGTTTTAAGAAAAATACATACGATTGTAAATATAAGAAAATGCTGTGTAACCTGCTACTGAATCTTCCCAAAAATCTGATCATTTAATTAGAATACAAAGGCTCAAGAAATGACAAGGGAGAAATTTAATTCGGATACTCTGTATAGTACCGCACCACCACGAAAGAGAATTAAAACGAAATGAAAAAGCTTGGACGGATTGTTATAAGTTCGTTTGACTTCTATAAATCTCCAGAAAAAAATTCTTAAAAATCCAGTTTTCAAATCAAAATTTTCTTTCTAGATGTATATTAATGTATGATATGTACGAACTCTGACAATTAATCTCAAATTTTTTGTTCATTATTCAAAAAGTTACCCATTAGGTCTCTATGTTAATTATATTTTCTGAAGTGTAAAAATCTGGATGGAGTGAGTACAAATAACAGATGTACCATGTGACATAGGAAATTGAAATATTAAAGGACATCAATAAAATACATCAATAAAATTGACTATCACCTTAATGGTCAGTTAATGAGTAGCCTTTTAATATTTAAATGCCTATGTCACATGGTACTATGAAATATACATTGAAAGCACACGTCTGTTATTTTGTTTTGATGGTTGGGCTCTCACGCTATTTGTACTCACTCCATGAAGATGTTTACACTTCTAAAAATATAATTCACATAGAGACCTAATGGGTAACTTTTTTTTAATAATGGACGAAATGTTTTGAAATTAATCGTCAGAGTTCGTATATATCATATATTAATATTCATCTAGAACAAAAATTGTTGATTTGAAAACTGGATTTAAAAAAAAAAAATTCTGAAGATTGATAGAAGTCAAAAGGACTTATACATAATGTGTTTTGTCTAAAATATTCTAGTAACAGGAAGAAATAAAGAAGCAATTCAGTTCCTCTACTTTGACAAAATAACAAAAACATATGATAATATACAAAATATAATTGATGCAGTCTACAACTGGCCAGAATGTCCACAGTTACATTCATTGGAATAAATGTCCTTTTCTTTTGCGGAAGTTGTTTGATTTCTATCCTATGAAAATGATTTCATATTGAATGAGAATATCCTTTGTTTCCAATCCACAAAGTTTCCTTATTTTCAGTTGGAATTGTTTATAGTTCAAGTCGAGTGACGTAATTCCATCTGTTTTAGAAATTCGCACGTCCTTTTATAGGTTTGTAGAAACATATAGGCATGACCTCTCATTTTTTGTAGATATTTAAAAATTCAAGGTCAAATTTAAAACAACTTTTTTGGCAACTTGTTTTCACAGATGATTCAATCTTATCTTTATCTTTGTCAACAAAAATATTCTCCATGAGCAAATAATACGTCAAATTTATTACATATACATAACATCTCCCCCTTGAAGAAAAAAGTTTGGATAATTTTTTTTTTTTTTTTTTTTTTTTTTTTTTTTAAATATTTCTATAAATTCATAACAATCTTATCGAACTCTAGACAAAGCATCAGCTATGTCATTATCTTTAATATGTTTAATAATCAGATTGTATTCATGTAACCGTAATCCCCATCTCGTTAATCTTTGATTTTGAGTTTGCATTTTATTAATAAATGTGAGGCGATTGTGATCAGTAAACATTACTAATGGATGAAATGTAAATCTACATAAATGTCAAAATGTATCAAAGATAACAGAGTAAGACATTCTTTTTCAATTGTGGAATAATTTTTCTGATATTTGTCAAGCTTTTTAGAAAAATAGCACATCAGAAGATCTATTATATCTTTATCTTCTTGGATTCAAACTGTACCGATATCTACATCACTAGCATCTACCGCTATTTCTTTTGAGAAGTCCGGGGCTATCAAAACAGGATTATTTATAAGTATAGCCTTGATTTTGTCAAAATCAAATTGACACCATTCTGCCCATGCTTGGCTTGTAATAGATGACCAAACAATAATGCAAGAACTTTCTCACCAGGTTTAAAGTCTCTTATCCTGGCATCCTTATCACACCACTGTTTCATTTTAATTTGGCTTTGTGTAAACATTTTCGTGTGCAATGTAGCATGCTTAAATCTGACACATTATCTAAAATATTAATATTAGTATTTTCACAAAGTCATATTTCTTTTAGAAGCTTTAAAGGGTTTCTCACATAGTGTTCAAAAACCAGTTCAAAAGGACTATTAGTAGCATGAGGACCTCGACATCCCAATCGGTTGGACTGTCTAAACAAAATGTCCTCATCATATTTTTTTTAAGGTTTGATGAAATCTTTGCAGACCTCCTTGAGATTCAGGGTGATATGCACTGGACTTAAATTGTTTATATTTAATTCATGCATAGCTTGTTGTTGAAATAAATGCGACATAAAATTGCATCCCTGATCCGAATGCACTGTTGCAATTTCCTGATTTAATTGTAGGCAATAGCCCACACAGTTAACAATAACCTTACTGAAAGGCTTTTCATACGCCGGTATGGGTTGGAGCAGCTACAAGAATTTTTAAATTAGGTTTCCTCACAACTTGGTAGTCGTGACAAGATCTGCAGTATTCGGCTACATCTCGTCGAATATTCGGCCAGTAGAAATGCGTCAATATCCTGTTGTAGGTTTTGTTAGTTGCATTTATTCAGCTCTTCGTTTTTCTTGTATTTGCATTTCTTTCTTTTGCCATTGTATTTCATTCAATCTGATTTTTTTCATGCATTCCAGTTCCTCCCATTTTTACCACATCAACCTCGAAAGTTCAAAGTCCAAAGTATCATCATCTACCAAATGTGTATCAATAACGTTACGGATTTCAAATTGTAGCATGTCATTTTTAACCTCCAATTTTAAATATTTACCCAGCATCAACAATGCTGATTTTACATTGCCTCAAGTGCTTCCCTCTTTGGATATGATAAAAAAATACTTCTGCCGAGAATACCAATTTGATTGTTGGTTGTAATAAATAAATAATTCGGGAACATAAAGACTTCTATAGATAATGTCCATTTTTGTCTCACAAATAATCAGTTATCCCGGACGAGCCCCCATTTTCTGTTACATAATGATTTTTAAAGATTATTTCAACTAAAAACAAATAAGTTTCCCTCCTTTAATAAAATAGCAATAATTACTTAATGATAATATCAAATTTATAAAGTCTCTAATAAAATTGATAACGTCTACACCTCGCCTCAATTCTCACAGTTAACCCCCTTGGAATAAATGTTCATTTCCTTTCCGGAAGTAGTTCAGATCCTTTCCTGTGAAATTGAATTGTAATATGCTATGGTTACAACCCACAATCTTTCATTTTTGTGCGTTGGATTGTTCATATGTCAAGTCACGTGAAGACAATATATCCAAATACAATACTCTAAATCCCAGCTTTTTTTTTATAATCTAAAATTTCTGACTGACTATTCTCTAATTTACTCGACCTTATATAGAAATAGTTCAGATGAGAGGTTATTTTTCATTTTCTTGATGTTGATGTAATAACTGTAAAACAATTCCTTTCATAATTTAGAATGTCAGGTATGACCTCTTTCTATTTGTTGATTGATTGGTGTTTAGCGCCAACCATAGCAATATTTCAGCTTTATCGTGGCGTTCTCTATTTTTTCCATATTAAAAACTCAAGGTCAAATATAACAAAAATTCTAAGCAACTTTTTCTATTTTGTGGCAACCTATTTTCACTGAGGCAATCTTAATTGTCAACAAAAATATTCTTAATGAAAAAATAATAGATCAAATTTATTACATATACTCTCATCTTGAAGAAAAAGTTTTGACACATGATGTTTATAACAATTCTCAGTATAAATCCATAAAAATCTTATCCAACCCTAGACAAAGCATCAGGTATGACATTATCTTTGCCCTTAATATGTTTAATAATCAGATTGTATTCTTGCAACATTAATCCCCATCTCGTTAATCTTTGATTTTTAATTTGCATTTTGTTAATAAATGTGAGTGGATTGTGATCAGTAAACACTACTAATGGATGAAATGCAAAACCTACAATAACATCAAAATGTTTCAGAGACATCAACAAGGCAAGACATTCTTTTTCCATTGTGAAATAATTTTTCTGATGTTTGTCAAGCTTTTTAGAAAAAATAACAAATCTGCAGATCTATTTTTATCTTTATCTTCTTGGATTAAGACTTCACCAACGCATACATCTCTAAAATATACCGCTGGTTTAAATTCTTTCTAGAAGTCCGTTGCTATCAAAACAGAACTCTAACATATACCGCTGGTTTAAATTCTTTCTAGAAGTCCGTTGCTATCAAAACAGAACTCTAACATATACCGCTGGTTTAAATTCTTTCTAGAAGTCCGGAGCTATCAAAACAGAACTCTAACATATACCGCTGGTTTAAAATCTTTCTAGAAGTCCGGAGCTATCAAAACAGAATGAATTATAAGTATAGCCTTAATTTGGTAAAAAAGCTAATTGACATGATTCTGCCTCAGAAACTGTAATTAATTTCCTAATAAAGTAGTAAGAGAACTAGTAAAGGTAGAACATATGGACATCATTTCCTAATAAAGTAGTAAGAGAACTAGTAAAGGTAGAACATATGGACATCATTTCCTAATAAAGTAGTATTCTGCCCTACCCAGAAATCGCAGTAAATCCTTTTTACTTGTGGGTTTTGGAAAATTCAAAATAGTCTCCACTTTGGCCATTACTGGTTTAATTTGATCTTGTCCTACAATATATTCCTTTCCGGAAGTAGTTCGATTTCTTTTCTTCGAAATTGAATTCCTATTGAATAATAACATCCTTTGTTCCAATTCACAAAGTTTTCTTGTTGTCCAATGGAATTGTTAATAGTTAAAGTCACGTGATTTCACTGAAGTAAATATATCAAAATACAATGTTCTAAATTCCAGCTATTTCATAAATACAAAATTTCTGACTGACTCGCCCTTACAATAGGTATGTACAATCATCTAGAACGTCAGACTCTTCCCTATTTGTCCATATTGAAACTCAAAGTCAAATATTAAAAAACTTGTAATCAATTTTTTTATATTTCTGGTAACTTATTTTCACAGATGATGCAATCTTATCTTTATCTTTGTCAGCAAAAATATTCTCCAGGAATAAATGATACATCAAATTTATTACATATGCATAACATGGATAAATAAAGAACAGAAAGAAATATACGGAAACAGAACAGAAAGCATAATATTATAAATAAGAATGAATAAAACAAACATCATGCTGGAAAACAGGTACTTGACCTTTGTATCGGGTTTTAGGAATGTTATAGCGAATACAACAAGCAATATTTTCAACATTATATTAAATTTTGGAATTTTTATACACTTTTTGCTTAATGACCTTAAGTAATTATTTGCAAAAGATCCCATTGAAAATAAGCTGAAATGCCTTCATGGGTTATCCTTGGTTGATAATTGTCATCATTTAATTAAGTGTCAATCCATAGTTAAAATTTTATGTTTCATTTTTAGATGAATTAGAAATTTTTAATCGCTTTTGTGGATTGTTGATATATTTTTAACCTTAATATGATTTACATTTTTTACTCTATAATTTTACTTCTTTTAAAAATAGGACGATTTGACGGATTATTATATGACGATGATTCGTTTCTATGTATTTATTATAAGGGTCAACTTAAGAATAATTATTAGTTTATTTTATAATTAACATTTACACCAATAATCTTTTCATCGTTGCTTAGTGGTGGAACTCTCATATTAGTTCACTTCAAGTAAATAATAAATTATAATAAAACTAGTTTATTTCCGCCACTTTTATTGAAGTACCTGTTCCAAGCCAGGAAAAAGAGTTTATGCGTTTAATGTATCGATTTTACCTTGATCTCTACGATTTTTCTATTCGATTTGGGAACTGTTCCGACGGTGTGATATGTGTTGGTTTTCATTTTCTTTGCTTGATTTCAAGGAAACGTCATACGAAATATTTAAAGAGCAGTGACACATATGATCACTGTTATTAACTATAATATGTAGTTCTGATATCTCCTTTCTGTTTCAACTTGTATTTTTTGTTTGTATTGGCAAATTATATTTATGTTTCGTACGACAATTGTTTTGTTATTAAACTGACCGAGTGAGTGATTATTGCTTAATCGCCAACTCAGCAATTTTTCAACCATATCATGGCGAGATCAAATTAATTTTCACTGAGATGTTGATGAGGTCCTCTTTGTACTAGACCAACACGCCGAGTTGGATTTTTATTGTGCTAGCTCACTGAAACAACAGTCCGCGGATAGACATGTCGCTCCACTAAAACACCTTATCCTGATTTCGAGCCAACCCGTCTTTGTTCTTTCTCCTTGATGCTGCGTGCTTAGTGGAGAAGCAACACATACCAATTTTATGGTCTTTGGTTTGACCCGATCGGCGCTCGAACCCATGATATTTTGCACTCGAGGCCAGCACGCTAACCATTACAACCATCGATGAGTGAATTCTAACAACCTCATTAGTAGTAATCCTGGTAATTGATTATATGTGAAATGTGGTGCTAATGAATTAAATGATTTCATAACTTTCATGTCTTATTTTACTACTGAATTGAATAAGTCAAACCTGTATTAAGAGGTCACCCTTGGGACAAAGAGAAAGTGGCCTTATTAGACAGGTGACCTCTTAAAAGAGGTTCAATTAATATGAAATTTTCTATGACAGGACAAGGTGACTTTTTAATGCAGGTGACTGCTTAATAAAGGTGACCGCATGGGCAGGTTTGACTGTACTGATATTCCCCATCAAGCATTTTTTGATTGGTCTAAAAATCTGATTCGATTCCTTTACAATAAATAGCGTGTCCCCAAAATAAGTAATATATATCGACATTTCGCAATAAAATAAAGTTAAAAATTATCATAAAAGGAATACAATAGGTAAGTATAATGCAGCAGTATATGTATGACTTTTACTCAACATTAAAATATTTCGTTAAGATTTATGTTTGAAATTGATTATGGTATAAGAGAGCACAGACATTTCATTGTGTTTATTTGGTTATCATTCAGATCACTTTAGAAAGGACTGCTATCGTTGGATTTTAAAACATGAATAACATTATAGAAGGTACTAGTGAGAGAAAATGCCTATTCTCACGGAGTACCTGAATTCACAACGATTTCTAGTGCTGTGCATGATGTTCAATTTTTATCCCGCCACCGAAATCGTTGCCAAATACACCAATCCCGCAACCGAAACCGTTGCCAAATGGACTAATGAGTTTTCTGAGTTGTGTTTTTGTGAATTATAGTTAACTGTTCCTCTTGTTTCTCTAATGGTCATTTTATTGGTCGCCCTTCGATTCGAGGGTTCGGGTTATCAATTTGTTGGTATCTACCAACTTTTCTACCTTCATGGATGCTGTCCCCGCATGTTTTGAGATAAGTATTATGTTTTTGCTAGTAGTAAATACAGTGTATATATTACTATAATTATTGATTACTTGCAAACGTATATTAAGCGGGTTTATATCGAAATGGCTGCTATATATTGCAAATATCATGTTTTAATCCACAAAGTCAACACTTTTTCTAATTTGTTTACAAACATCGCAGGCGACACTATTTTGAATTTCTTAAAGGAAATTAATTTATATTCTAAAATATAAACAGATAACATACGTTCTAAAAAATAATCTTTTTATCTGTACATACAACCGGTTGTTTTAAGCACAAATATGTCTTATTTTTAAGGGTCATGTAATTGAGGAAATAAATTTACAAAATTTGCTTACGCCACAATACAACTGAAATCCTGCTAATGTGGGTCTAAATATCATTCAACCAATCACTAAATCAATCAACCATATGAGACACAATAATGTCATGGTGCTGTATCCAGTCAATGACTGAATGCATGATGATGGATGCTAATGGATTGGTTTTACTGCACACATAAATATACCATTTCACATATGAAAGATAAATATGACAATTAAGACTTAAATACATAATGTACATAGTATACAAATAATCCAATTTTACTATATACTAGTACTTACATCAACGATTGTCTCGTATATACAACAGATATTTAAATTAGTATATACATTGTATGTACATACATTCAATACCATTCCTGGTGGCGTATGCATTATTACCTTCTTTCTCTTACTCTGAGTTTTTTGTTATTAGCGTTTATCGTCACTTTCAGCCAGATTCTAGCTGTATCGAGTGTGGCTATAAGTCATTGCAAGTCAACTCTTCCCGACCTTGAATAAGTGTCTGCAAACCTTTGAGATGGGCATGGAATTGAAAATGGTGTTAGAATTATGATTAAAATTCAACATTGTCTCAAAGTTACAACATACTAGTAAAATATAACAGATTTCAATATGCATTTACGACATTCTTTTACAACATAAGATGGTGTAATGGTTAGCGTGTTCACCTCGAGTGATGTAGATCGCGGGGCTAACCCCGGTCAGGTCAAACCAGAATTTGTGTGTGTGTGCTTCAGTGAGCTAGTACTTAAATATCCCATCAGCCATTCTTCTCACTGTGATTTAGCTAAACAAATTGCTCATTTGGCGTTAAACAACAAATCACTCACTTTACAGCATTATAGTTGTTGTACATTTTCCTTGTGAAGGCATGAGGTTTACACACTTTTTTAAATTCAAATGTTAAGCAATGTCAGAAAGCAATATTGCATTTTGTAATATATTTTTTTTCAAGAGATTTGTAATCTTCCATTTGTCACTAACCGTACAAAACAAGATAGCACAGACATACTTTGTATTCATGTTCTACAAATTAAAAAAACCAAAACAGCCCTGTTACAAGCGACCCTTTCTTCTCTTCAGGTTTTAAACATATTAAAATAACAACGTTTGAATATAAAAAAAAGATAGCTCAAGTACCGACCCTTCTTCTGTTCATGTTTTAAACATATTGAAATAACAACGTTTGAATAAAACATATTAAAAAAATAGTTCAAGTATCATATTGATAGCAGAATTTTTTTCCTTTTAAGAGCTGCTTTTAAGGAAAACCGCCATCAATTTGTCTTTTTGACGACATTATCCCATTCTTAACATTTTCACAAGATTGTTCATTTTCAGCGCTAGAATTAATCATAACAAATAGAATTGTAGCGCTAATGATATCCGATAACTTTATTAAAGTGTCATCAGTTAGAACTCAATTGAATAGTTTACGTCTGGGTTGATACAGTGATTATTTCTATCGCCATACCAAATGTAATGAATTGGCTTGTTTGAGACGCTGATTTTCCATGATGTATCCCACAATGCCATTGCGATCGCAGCTGTACATTGCTCTGCTCGATGACTCTTCACAAATATTTCTTGTCAGATCATCCCCATCTTGAGATTACTTGATATATTTTAATTGTCATGAATTAGATATAAAAAGGCAGGGTTGGCCTAGCTAATTTGTTTTTCGCGAAAATGTGATAAAGATCAGGAAAATAAGATAATTCAATTAGGGGTTAGGTCTTTTATTTGATTTTCAATTTCCGTAGAAGATGTAGAGAATCAAGTGGTTATTCCTCACTTAAGATTCTAGAGATTATTACATTACTACGACAGTTTCAGATGTGACACAAAAATACAAAATAAAGGATTTTACCAATGAAACATCTCAGCTTTGATGATCAGAATAATACAGATAATTCTTTTGCAACGGGTTTTATTTGTTTTCTGTTTTATGTATTTTTGTTTGGTAATTTGGTAGGACCGACCATTTAATATTTAGGGCGGGTATGTTTTTTTCTTTCATTTCATTTCAAATATTTTATTGATAAATCAATAGGATTGGACAACAGGCTATGCCTATACAAATCCTCTCCAACAAGATGGAACAATTAGAAAACAATTTACATAAGACATAGAACAATCTACCCATCATGTATACATGCAATTCATCTTAATTACCAAGCATAAACACATGCATAGTAATGGCAGAATCATACCCCC
>MJUT01064003.1:329765-348643 GCA_002080005.1 Gigantidas platifrons
CCAAATGGCTTTATTGTTATCATTTATAATATTAATAATGATGAATTGGCATAGCATGATGGATAGACTGAACTTACATTTAACACACAATATATACAACATTGAACATGTAAACTGAAATTATGAAATAAAAATCACTAATTTTAAAGTGAGGTTCACCATGTCAATATGAATTAACTCTTTTTCAGTATATATATTTATAATTGAATAAAGGAAATTTGGGAGCAATATAGAAAGAAGAGACAATAAGTAAATAAGGGGGGAAATATCTAAACAAAATAGTGATTGAGATAAGCAAGTACAAATTGGGAAACAAAGGGGGGGAAGGGAGACATGAATAATTGAAAGATGTACAGCTATTAATTAAACTGAAAAAAATAAAGTTTTGGAGCTATATATGGGAAGACTTATCAATGTTATATAACCAAATACAGAGAAAAAGAAGCAGAACATTTATTGAATCATGTGAATCTTCTACTACCAGTAATGAAATGGTGAACAGCATCGAATATCTCAGTATTCTCCTCTACAGTAAGGATTGGTGAGCCTTTGTTTTTTTCTTTACGAGCAAGAAGATATTTGTTCATGCGAAACAAAAAGGATTTTGGAATACTGCTGATTTTTGTGTGTGCATCGTTTAGGTAATTTTTATTCAATATCATTTGGCGACATATACCCCATTTAAAAGTAAAATGGACGTTTTCTTTCAACTTAAATCCAGTTCAGTTTTAGTATTTCTCTTTCAAATAAGAGTCCCAAATGATTTAACACTAACTGAAATGTTCTGAACCTTTTTTTTTTTTACAATTGTAGTGTTAAGATAAAAGATAAAATATTGAGATTTGAGATTTGATTGAAATAGTTTTTCTGACAATTAGGTCTTCATATTGTGCAAATTAATCTTGCTGTTTATAGATTTATCGATAACATTTGATAACGCTTATTTACAAATATAAATTTTGTAACCGGAAAGTGGAAAAAAAAGCTTGAAACTTTTAAAATATTTGTCAACATAATTTTTACACTTATTTTCAGGAGAACATTATGGTTTTCCAATTCACGATACTCCCATATCACTACAAGGTCGATATTTTACCTAAATTATACATGTACATGTATTTTAGATAAATGAAATATCAATTCCAAACGACATCCCCCTGTCTCTCTCTTTATATATATTTTAAACAATGAAATATCGATTCTGTTTTTTTCAGTAGTGAGCTAAACAGGAAGTTGGTCATTTTAAATTCCCTTTTCAGAGAGCCATTTTGATTTATATTTAATGACCCCGTTGTCTCTGTTGACAGAAGAAAGAGCAGTATGTTATGATTAGCATTGACGCTATGATTCTTTATATCTCGAGCAATTATATATTAACGTTATTCGTTTTCTTTAAATACTTCTTCATTGTTCGACACGGGGACCACCTAGATCCGTTTATTTATATTCATCACACACCTGTGAATCCAACCAGGTGAAAGTAGCATCTGTGTTGATAATTGATGTAAACAAACTTTAATTGACATAACAAATGAAAATAATAAAATTTAATTGAGATGTGACTGTTCATAAATTTGACGAATTCAAACTTAAAAGTCAATCTGTCAAATGTTTTGACCACAATCTTATACGTTTGTAAAGGTGGAAATCGAAGATTAGAAATGAGTAGAGGAATAAAATGAGAATTTTAAAAGGTTGATAAATATGGCTACGGTCAGTGAAAAATATATATGAATCTATGGCACTATAATTTATTAGAAATTACACTCAAGAACAAAATTACACTCATAAAAACACAATTTGGTGGTTTGTTCCGTATTTAAGGTGGTACCATACACTTCAGGTAAAATTTGATCTGCTTGTTTAATTTTCTTTTTTTTTGGCAGTGTGTTTGAATATATCCACTGTAATAAATATCAAAATTTTAACAAATTCTAACCAACAGACTCAGAGCTATAAATCCACTAGCCACATAGCAGCTTTTCTCTCTGTGGTTTTTGATCACCGAGATGCTTGAAATCTGCATACAAACATCATATGATCAAAACGTTCAACTGATTTTAAAGAGTTATCTCCCTGTAGTGTATGGTACCCCCCTTAATACAGTTGCAACTGTATTTGCCATATTTCTAAAGAAACAACTTTGTATAGATTGTAGGCACTTTATAGTTCTTGAAGAAAATTTTAAAAAGATACCAAAGAAGAAGAGGTAATCCGAATATATGAATCGAAGGTCAGACAATAAAATGTACAACAGAAAAAAGACAAAAAGATAATGGTAAAAAAATAATAGTCAGAAAACTAGAGATTGAGCAACACAAACACCACTAATCATTTATTTCTTAAACAATACAGTATATTACAAGTATAGGTCCTGCTCCACTAGTGACACCCGTTGTGCTAAACATATTAACAATTCGATGATACGCCATGAACGAGAAAATTACGAACGCATCATATCATATTAGCTTGTGGGTCAGTTGCTTCAGTGTTAACATGAATCCTCTAGATCAGGGAAATCACGATAGGAAACACAAGCACTGGAATATCGTATCAACTGAGAGATTTATATATCATATGGAGGTTCTGCTTGCATTTTAATGCTAAGATCACAATGGGAAAACTGGATTGTCTCTTTTGTCATAAAGGCTCGCTCTTAGCACCCCCTCCTAGTTGATTTCTAAGTATAGGTCAAAGAATACATCAGATCAAGGTGACAGATAATTTACATATTCAATAAATGCAGAGTTATCGTGTTTTATTGATGAACTAATTAAGATTTAAAAAAATGTAATATTTTCTACTATAATCTTGATGTTATTTACTAAATATATTATTTAATCCATAATAATTTGTGTAAATTTATTCAATCGGTTTGTTCAATTATTTTTTATTTTTGTCTCAGAGTAAAATTTTACTTTAACGTTGCAATAAAATACATGTGTGCTTCATTTTATTTTATCACGCAGTTGTGTTATTTGGACCACTCAAAATGTATTGACTATAACTCGAGGCTTTATACAGTCACTGACAGTGGATCACTTTTTTTATCCTGCATTTGTTCTATACTGGTATGGGAAAGCAAATTGCATTGACTGGATACATATTTGTCACTGTGATATATAGCTTTTTCTGGTACCCCTTCCACATGTTACCTGTTTAGCTTTGGAAACCTAATTGTAAATCCAGTTCACAATTCGGCACAAAACTGGGGAAAAGCTTGGTAAACATCAACTTTATCACAGTTTTTAAGCCTCATACATATAAACTTTATATTTTAAGACAGATATGAATTTGTTATTTTGAGACGTCGCTCTTTTCTTGTTGATTTTCAAAGTTTTGAAATATTTATATTGCTGCAGAATAGCCAGAATATTTACATTTATATCTGAATATGAGCTTTTTTTTTTGTATATGTTGCTAAGGAAAAGGTAGCAGTGTAATTTATCATTATTCCTTACGATTAAAGAAAATGTTTTGAATCTTGTACTTACATCTTAAACAATCTGATCGCCTTAAAGAAACAAGTACATGTAAGAAGATCTGGAGGATATTGCTAAAATAAGAATAATACTTATCAAGGATAACAAATATATGTAGTAAGGTTCATGTCTTGTCTTGTGAAATTTGTCCGATTTCGTATATTCCGTGGAGATCAGTGAAAAAAAGTAGATATTTAATTTAGAGCACCCGATTGAGTTAACTAAGCGTTTACACACAATGCCTCCAAGTGACAAACTATTTACATACATCACATCTAGGTAATATCATAGTGAGTTTACTAATCGTTTACATATATTACATCTAGATAATATCCTAGTTAGTTAACTAACCGTTTACATACATTACATCTAGATAATATCCTAGTGAGTTTACTAACCGTTTACATATATTACATCTAGGTAATATCCTAGTTAGTTAACTAACCGTTTACATATATTACATCTAGATAATATCCTAGTGAGTTTACTAACCGTTTACATATATCACATCTAGGTAATATCATAGTGAGTTTACTAACCGTTTACATATATTACATCTAGGTAATATCCTAGTTAGTTAACTAACCGTTTACATATATTACATCTAGATAATATCCCAGTGCGTTTACTAGCCGTTTACAAATATTACATCTAGATAATATCTTAGTATGTTAACTAACCGTTTACATACATCACATCTAGATAATATCCTAGTGAATTAACTGACCGTTTACATACATTGCATATAGATAACATCTTAGTGAGTTAACTAACCGTTTACATACATCACATCTAGATAATATCCTAGTGAATTAACTGACCGTTTACATACATTGCATATAGATAACATCTTAGTGAGTTAACTAACCGTTTACAAACATTACATCTAGATAATTTCTTAGTAAATTAACTAACAGTTTACATACATTACATCTAGATAATATCCTAGTGAGTTAACTAACCTTTACAAACATTACATCAAGTAATATCCTAGTGAGTTAACTAAACCGTTTACATACATTACATATAGGTAATATTGTAATGAGTTAACTAACCGTATACATACATTACATCTAGGTAATATCCTAGAGAGTTAACTAACCATTTACATACATTACATCTAGGTAATATCATAGTTAGTTAACTAACCATATACATACATTACATCTATGTAATATCATAGTGTTAACTAACCGTTTACAAACATTACATCTAGGTAATATCCTAGTTAGTTAACTAACCGTTTACATATATTACATCTAGGTAATATCCTAGTGAGTTAACTAAACCGTTTACATACATTACATCTAGATAATATCTTAGTAAGCTAACTAACCGTTTACAAACATTACATCAAGTAATATCCTAGTGAGTTAACTAACCGTTTACATACATTACATCTAGGTAATATTCTAGTGAGTTAACTAACCGTTTACAAACATTACATCAAGTAATATCCTAGAGAGTTAACTAACCGTTTACATACATTACATCTAGGTAATATTGTAATGAGTTAACTAACCGTATACATACATTACATCGAGGTAATATCCTAGTGAGTTAACTAACCATTTACATACATTTCATCTAGATAATATCCTAGTGAGTTAACTAACCGTTTACATACATTACATCTAGGTAATATCATAGTGAGTTAACTAACCGTTTACATACATTACATCTAGATAATATCATAGTGGGTTAACTAACCGTTTACATACATTACATCTAGGTAATATCCTAGTGAGTAAACTAACCGTTTACATATATTACATCTAGATAATATCCTAGTGAGTTAATTAACCGTTTACATACATTACATCTAGATAATATCCTAGTGAGCTAACTAACCGTATACATACATTACATCTAGATAATATCCTAGTGAGCTAACTAACCGTATACATACATTATATCTAGATAATATCCTAGTTAGTTAACTAACCGTTTACATACATTACATCTAGATAATATCCTAGTGGGTTAACTAACCGTTTACATACATTATATCTAGATAATATCCTAGTGAGCTAACTAACCGTTTACATACATTACATCTAGATAATATCCTAGTGGGTTAACTAACCGTTTACATACATTATATCTAGATAATATCCTAGTGAGCTAACTAGCCGTTTACATACATTACATCAGGTAATATCCTAGTGGGTTAACTAACCGTTTACATACATTATATCTAGATAATATCCTAGTTAGTTAACTAACCGTTTACATACATTACATCTAGATAATATCAGTGCGTTAACTAACTGTTTACATACATTATATCTAGGTAATATCCTAGTGGGATAGCTAACCGTTTACATACATTGCATCTAGATAATATCAAAGTGAGTTAACTAACCGTTTACATACATTACATCCCGATAATATCTTAGTGAGTTAACTAATCGTTTACATACATTACATCTAGGTAATATCCTAGTCAGTTAACTAACCGTTTACAAACATTACATCTAGGTAATATCCTAGTCAGTTAACTAACCGTTTACAAACATTACATCTAGGTAATATCCTAGTGGGTTAACTAATCGTTTACAAACATTACATCTAGGTAATATCCTAGTGAGTTAACTAACCGTTTACAAACATTACATCTAGATAATATCCTAGTCAGTTAACTAACCGTTTACAAACATTACATCTAGGTAATATCCTAGTGAGCTAACTAACCGTTTACAAACATTACATCGAGGTAATATCCTAGTGAGTTAACTAACCGTTTACAAACATTACATCTAGATAATATCATAGTCAATTAACTAACCGTTTAAAAACATTACATCTAGGTAATATATAATTGAGTTAACTAAGAAGAGTTTGAAGATATCAAAGGGGTAATCGAATCCGTATATCAATGAAGAACAGACGCAATGCCAAAAGAAATAGTGCAAAAGGACAAACGTTGATCTTCAAAACATTTATATACATTACATCCAGGTAATATCTAGATGAATTATCTAACCGTTTACATTCAATAAACCTAAATAACTTTGACCGCGAAATATGACAGTGACTAACAATTATAGTTAAAAATAAATTTGACGATGACATGAAACTACAACTTCAATTAGTGATAGTTAATTATTTAACTTGTAATGCAGTCTTATATACGACATAATAAGTTGATCGATGACATAAAAACAAGAAGTTACATGTAATTTCATTGTGCCTTAAATATTTCAACATAGTTTAAGATACACATTGATATATTGATATTGGTAGACATTACTAACTTGCAACAAAAAAGTGAGTGAGTGTTTATTGTTGAACGCATTGTGGACAATTTTTCAATTATATCATGGAGAGAGCAAGTTACATTTTGGTGTTTTAACGCCACTTTCAACAATATTTCAGCTATATCATGACGACCAGTTTTAGTGGTGGAGGAAGCCGGAGTACCCGGAGAGCACCACCGACCCTGGGCAAGCAACTGGTAAACTTTATCACTTGCGGCTGCGAGTCGAGTGCACCCTTTTTTGTAATTTACAAAGCTGGGCGCAAACCCACGCCACATTGGTGATAGGCTTGAATGAGTTGTTAGATCCAACGACCTAACTCATTGAGCCACCCGGGCCCCCTAGTTACATTTTGATGAGATTATGATGATGTATGCTTTGTAACAGACGAAACACGCTTTGTTGAATTGTTGAATAGTGCTAGCTCAGTGAAGAAACGGTCCACGGATTATACTTATTGCTTCACTCGGACACAATATCCTCATTCCAAGCCAAACAGTAATTGTTTTTCCTTCTTAAATATGTGTGCCGAGTGGAGAAGTAACAGATACCAATTTTATTGTTTTTTGTTTGACTCGGCCGGGGATCGAACTCACGATCTACATAATTTGACTTAAGAATGCTAATGCATAAAAAAGATGGGACATTTTAGGCATTTGTTGTTTTGTATAAGCAAAAAAAGAAACTTTAAACGGTATTTTTTTTATTTAAATGTTTGTTATAATATGTCTTTTTGGTTTTTAGCTGTACCATGGGCGTATTAAACATTATCTTTGTTATCTTGTGTTTATTGAATGGTCTTTGTTGTACACCAAGTTATCCTCTGGCCGTTACCTCAATAACACTTTTAATTTATGTAGCTTTTAACTTTCTGTAGATGATCTTAATAATAAGATTTGCATATAATTTTATCAAGATAACAAAACATCTTTTCCTAACTCTTGAATTAGTCAATTAATAAGATGACAATAAAACCACTCGACACGTGCACTCAAATTCATAAAAATTGATATTTTTGTCAGAAATCACTAATTTATTGTGTTGTGATAAAAGTATTCCTTTTTTATGTCAAAATTTTTATGAAAATTATAATAAACTCAATATGTCGATGAAAATCCGGGAAAAAAAACCCTTATGTTTGTGACTTCTGTCTGGTCACGATATCATTTCTGTTTTCGTATTTATTGTAGAAAATCAAAATCTTGAATTATTGAGTTCCTTTAATCTTAAGGTACATGTACATGTACATGAATGCAATAGGAACATGAATAAAAAGAAGGTTTAATCCAATAACAGGTTAAGTGATAATACAATATTACAGATAAGTTAACAATCGAGCTGTCATCATTTTCTTAATATCATAATGACTCTGTTTTCACTGACTATTAAAAATATCACAGTTTTTAATATTTAAAATTTGTTGTATCAGACCACCAATCTTAATGTTTTTAAAATCGATCTGAAATTGGCATTGCAAATACGATAAGCCACACGTTTTCAATATTCAATTGTAATTTCTTTAGAATGTATAATTTTATGTAGCATCATATTGGTATAGGTACGTTAGTGCGGAAATACCAAAAATAAGTTAAATTGACCAATATGCAATAATTGAATTATTTTGCAATAATTGCTTTTTCCACATGGTTAGGTATTAATATAATAGAATATTTCAAATTTTATTATTTGAGAAGAGATGTACCATTCAGTTGATCGTCTTGTAGAATTATTGACCATCACTGTTCAAACTTTCTTTCTATAATTAATGGAAGTGAAAATGCACAGTTACTATGACGAAAGGATATAATGTGCTACACAATTCAATTGCAGAGAACAATGGAAAATTAACAACCCAAATAAAAAATAAAAAAAATAGAACCAGAAAATATTATTTGAGGACGAGGATATTTCAAAGATAGCTCAGATACGCGAAACGGCTGTTCTAAGTCAGAACACTATGACACTATCCACTGTTTCCATTATTTTCTTGTAAACATCTTTTCATCCTGACTACCGAAATACTACCACCTGGACCTTAAAATGTAAACGTTAAAAAACCGAACATACTATTGATATAAAACAAATGCTGTTCAGTATCGTTTATGTAAAACAGACGTTAGTGAATCAAATTGACATAAAGATTAAAACTGAATTTATATTAAAACAAAAGATCATTAAACGACAAAAAACCCACATCCATAGTATGTTATCTAAATCGTTTCATGGACTCATTTTTTTTGGTGGATTTCTAATATCAAAGGTGGAGAGGTCAACTGATTTAATTCAATTTTAACTTGAACAAAAAATGATAAAAAAAAAAACAAAAAACAAAAAAACAACGGGAGATCAACTCAGGGAAATATAAATTACTATTATTTATTTACAGTATTTATAAAACAAAATATTTAAATATACAATATACATATATTGTCGGAAAATATAAAAGACCAAAAACAATCTTCATTCTAATGGATGTTAACGATGTGCCCTGTGACGTGCACGTTTATACTGTTACATGAAACAGAAAAGCTTTATCAAGTTCATGACTAAGTGACACTGAAGTTTATTTGACTCATATTTTTAGTACTCAAAATCACACAATTGCAGGACAAACACAATTAAAAGAATATTCCAAATAAAGTGTAAACCAATTCCGAACAACATAAACAGCAAATAATTATCATTCTGTTGTGCCAATTGCTCATTGTTTCCGCTGTATGCAATACAACTATATTATATTTATTCGTCAAGTATTGTTGGTGATTTATTTAAATGAAAGGATACAAATATACATAGGCCACGTGTATTTTCTGTTAAAGTGAGTATTACAGCTTTTTTTTTCAGATGACGATGATCAATGTTAATCAAAAATGCATTTATAAAGAAAACCAATCTTAAACAATATGTTGCAAACCCATAGCTCCCCTCTTCGTGCTAATCTACATTAGAAACGCTTACAATGCCGACGAAATGAATTTATTTCCAGGACGGCAAAAAACACTACAACCACCATTCTGCATGATGACCTCTGATGTGAAACCCACTCAGCGAAGACACAGAAGCTGAATATGCATTAATGACTATTTATGTTCATTGAATTGTTGTATATATTCTGCATTTATGCATAACGTGCATTAATGACTATTTATGTTCATTGAATTGTTGTATATATTCTGCATTTATGCATAACGTGCATTAATGACTATTTATGTTCATTGAATTGTTGTATATATTCTGCATTTTCGTCCATCACAAGGCATCATTGTAACTTAAATAGGACCACTTCTTTTTGAAGTACAAATATAAACCACGATAAATTACCGGTCAATTCACTACCATGTGTGAAAAGCCACACAATGCATCATTGTAACTTAGATAGGACCACTTCTTTTTGAAGTACAAATATAAACCACGATAAATTACCGGTCAATTCACTACCATGTACGAAAAGCCACATCCGTGGTGAAATGGTTAGCGTACTCGCATGGAGTCCTGTAGATCGTGGGTTCGAGTCAAACCAAAGACTATAAAATGATATTTGTTTTTGTTTCTCTCTGCAGCCAAAATCAGTAAAGGAGTAGGAGCAAAGATTGGTTGGCCCGGAATCAGAATAATGTGTCCGAGTGGAGTGAAATGTCTACCCGCGGACTATTGTTTCAATGAACTAGCAATATAAAAATCCAACTCAGCATGTTTGGCTTATACAAAGTGGGAATTATTATCATCTCATCAAAATGTAACATGTTCTCGCCATAAAAAAAAACTGGAAAATAGTTTATTTTGCGTTAAACAATAATCACTCACTCACTCGCTCGTTTTTCAGAGTCTCAAACTTCGGCAAACATCGGCACCGGTTTTGGATGTATAATAATTAGCTTGTTATGTCTTCGCAATGAGTTATGTGACTTTCAGGAAGTTTTGTGCAAGTGAACCGACTTTCTATTGCATAATTATGAATGTGATGTTTCCGAAGGAACATAAAAAGCAGAAAAATGAAAAATTTAATATCCCTTTAGTGTTACGGATGCTAATAGTTAAATGTATTCATGATTGCCTGTTCCTTATGAAGGATTTATAATCACTTGTGTAATTAATATATTGATTTTTTTTTTATGATTTATACAAAATTTCATTTTGAAAACGAAAATTTCAAAATCATATCAAACTAATTACAAAATTTCTCAAGAATTAAAAAAAATGTCTTGTATATGTCACTTAATATCGTGACAAATTTTATACGAAATCCTTTGATATATCGAAATCCGATCGATTATAATGAATTGTTTATAAATTAAAATGATGGCTGATTTTTCTTGCGTGATGTGTCACAATCTTTGGGCTTCATTTCCGATCTAGGCACACTTGGAGCTGATTTACACAACCATACTGTCTAAACGTGCGTGTTGCTATTTTGTAGTGGCAATTTAAAACAGAAATGATGCTATAGATTTCCGTGTAGGAAATAGTATAATCTGCAGTTAATGCGATAGAATCTAAGACAACTTCCGCTGAAAGTCGTATGTTTTTATTTAAGTACAACCTTTAGCTGCCTGACATTTGTTCATTTGAATTGTGGGTATGAATACTTAATTAGGATGATGAATATTTAATTTTAGTTGAAGAGAAATCTAAGAAATGTGATGGTACGTTATATCTTACATAAGCGGTTTATCAGGTGTATTTGTATTTGAAACATGCATACGATTCTTAATATAAAACGTAATGACTTCGAACTTCGTGTAAACATTAGTTGGCTTTTAATGTGAACAGTAAATGTAGCCATCTTTATCTAGTAATTACATTTAGCAAAAGCATTTACTTTCATTTGTGTAATGTGGTGAAGTCGGTTAGAAATGTTTGGTGCTTTAAACAATGGAATGACTTTGAATCAATTGGTACTTTTATTGGAGTGCAAAAGAGAGGAAAGATGCAAATATTGTAAGGAGGGCCTCGTATTGAATATACGAATAATAAATGTGTCCGTCCATTTGTTTTTTTTTTAATATCGATTTTATGTAAAAGCAAAGAGTAACGAATTCAAATTCTTATTTCACATATATATATAATATAATTAACTCAATCATACAATGCATCTATCTCACAATCACATAAACATACCGGGGCTTTATTTGTTTATGTAACCTCTAGCTGCGGAATCGTAGGTCGTGTAGGTCTCAAAAGTCATGTGACCTCAAAGCGAGAATTCCACAAAGACAAGATGGTGGGACTAAGCAGGTGAAATAAGTTAATATCAAAACATTTGTTATTATAATGAGCTAGAAATGAATAATGATAAGTAAGTAAATATGAAAAGCGATAGATAAATATGTAACGAAACGAGTTATTCACATGATTCCGCTCTCACAAAGCGTTTTGTTGTGAAAATTACTGTTGAAACTGTGCGACAAATTCTTGGTAGTAGTTCCGAAAATTTGTTATAGGGTGAAATCCGTAGCCCTATGGTCCGCCAAGAAAAAAAGAAGGACCATAAAGGGCTACGGATCCACAGCTAGTAAACCTCTAGCATTTAATCGGACAGTGTTAGAGTTTAATTATTTGCTGACTTTTTTTTCGTGTATTTTGATTTTGATCCGAACACACAAAATTGGTACACCTCTGCACTTTTTGACTAACCAGTTAGTCACCATCGGTTAAATCTGCGATATACATATAATTCACTTTGTAATTATTATAAGTATTTAAGGAATGCAAAATGAGGGGTATAGAAAATAAATATAATTGGTGTATAATTAAATCTGGTGAATAGTAGTGTAAATGTTTCAGCCAAAATACATAAAGATATTTTGAAGATTTAAACATTTTTTGTCAGTCAAACCCTTGACGACGTTTCGAGTTATCTACAAAATATAACAGGAATTCTTCCTATAGTTATAGAAATGACAGAATGATGTACGTTATGACAATTTGATTTTGATTTGATTTTTGGTGTTTAACGCCACTTTCAGCAATATTTCAGCTATATCATGGCGACCAGTTTTAGTGGTGGAGGAAGCCGGAGTACCTGGAGAGAACCACCGACCATGGGCAAGCAACTGGTACTTTATCACTTGCGGCTGCGAGTCAAGTGCACCCTTTTTGTAATTTACAAAGCCTGGTACGAACCCACGCCGTATTGGTGATTGGCTTGTATGACTTGTTAGATCCAACGACCTAACTCATTGAGCCACCCGGGCCCCCCGTTTTGATAATTGATGTGTGCCAAACGATTTGTGAAAAACATGTAAGCTAGAGCCTGGTAAGGAACTTTCTTGTGTAGAATACTCGTCTCCTTACTGCATAGTAAAACTACTATATTTCTTCAACTACGAGCTACACGAAATGAACCCCCAAAAAAAAAAAAAATCTTATTTTTGAATTATTATGAAAATAAAAAAATAAAAAGTGATGGTCAACAATTTCACCAATATCAGCATAACGAACTAAAAAGTCGCACCTCAACTCATTTAACATAAAAATGACTACGACATATAACGTTAGAAATATAGGTCCTGTTCTGGGACAGCCACAAATATGTGGCGGGTTGAAAACCCAAAATTCTCCCTTCTTGATATATGTAGATTTTGCATTTTTTTTAAATTTTATCTTGTTGGATTTCGAATTATTGTGTTAACATTGTCATATAAAGACAAAATATTTGTCTATTTCAGTGGAAGAAACGAGACACGTACCAACAGCCAGCAGACATTTATCAGAAGAAATCTACAAATTTTCACGTGATGTCAGACATTTATCATCGGACGACAACTCGCAAGATGATAGAAACAGTCGAGTTGGCCGATATGACGGGGATGACATAAGACATACTCCACCAATTATGTCGATCAGTAGTAATTCACCAACTCATCCTGTGACTGTGACGTCATCACACTTGTCAGTCGACCAGGAAAATTTACCAGGAAGTTCCTGTGGAGCAATAAAACGAAATTCTCCCGGTTTAATATGTGTCGTTTGCGGTGACACGTCGAGTGGGAAACATTATGGTATATTAGCCTGCAATGGTTGTAGTGGTTTCTTCAAAAGAAGTGTACGAAGGAAATTGATTTATAGGTACTGAATAAATTAAGTTATATCGTCTTGATGAATGTTGGGTCTTGGTGGTCTAGTGGTTAAGGCTGTTGAATTCTGACCACAATCCTAACAGCGGATCAAAGTTGACACTTGATTCCATATAATTTCTTATTATGAGCTATCTAAACATCTAGATGATATGGTACTTTCTAGCATCTAACTGGTGGTTAAATCCATCGGCTCTGTTCTGAAAAACTAGTTTTGCACAAATGACTACTTCTGCATCACGAAAAATAAATGTATTATGCATAAAGATCAAGATGAGGACACGGAGGTCTTTAATTAGGGACCGTCCGTGTCGTGACCTACTTGTACAAACCAGTGCATATCACCACTAAAGTTGTGAGCTCATGACGAGGTGTACTTGACCGCCACAATATAACTGAAATATTGTTGAAAGTAGCGTTAAGCACCATAACCCTAACCCGGAGTTCTTTACAATAACGCTGCTCACACAGCTAGCTATATGTGAGGTTTTACTTTGTACTCACATGTGGCAAACACTTACCTAGTTTCATTAAGGAGGGTGGTGGGGTGGGCCCATTAACTGGTTTAACCTCGCCATTTTCAATGAAATTCCCATACCAAGACAGGAGATTTGATTGCTTTAATTTTTGGTGTTTTAACGCCACTTTCAACAATATTTCAGGTATATCATGGGGACCAGTTTTAGTGGTGAAGGCAGCTGGAGAGAACCACCAACCATGAGCAAGCAACTGGTAAACATTATCACATGCGGCTGCGGGTCGAGTGCACCCTTTTTGTAATTTACAAGGCCGGGTGCGAACCCACGCCGTATTGGTGATAGGCTTGTATAAGTTATTAGATCAAAGACCTAACTCATTAAGCCACCCGGACCCCCAAGACAGTAGAATAAGTAATCATGCACATGTGTTATGGGTATCGAATTTGCATGCGATTCTGAGATTTTATCATTGGATTATATATTTTTTTTCTGGTGTGGTTTCTTTTTTTTTATTTTATTGCGCATGCACTGTTGATCTGTCTCTAGCCAAAAATGATTGCAAATACTATGATAAATATTGATCTATAAAATGTTATTTTAGGTGTCAAGCAGGGTCAGGACTTTGTATTGTAGACAAGGCCCACCGGAACCAGTGTCAGGCATGCCGTCTTAAGAAATGCATTCAAATGGGAATGAATAAAGATGGTGAGGATCTTCTTTTCAGCAATAAACTTAAGTTAGGTGCTTCACCAAGAATAATTTACTCCTCGAATAAGCTATACATACTTTATCGTTCTCAATTCATTGTGTACTGGTAAAAGAAAAAGTCCATTAATTTCAATTTAGCAATGTAAAACGGCGTTTTGTTGCACCTTGACAGTGTTAATAATAATAATAACAATTTTCGATGACATTTCAAATTCAACTTTTTATCATTTTAGAATATATTTTCCTTCTATCACATTTTACGTGAACGTAAAATTTCATTCTTCTCGTTCCAGCTGTTCAGAATGAGCGGCAACCAAGAAACACAGCCCAGGTGCGACATGACCAATTATTAAGTGAACTAGAAGGTCCATTTCCCCATAATACTGCTACAGTTTCAGCTACTCATCCAGCATTTAGTCCGGGAATCAACAATAGATTTATATCTGGTCTTATAACAACCGATAGCAGCACTAAGCTAGAAAAGGATGAACGAGGTACCCAATGTTTTGTAGAATGGAATAAATTCAAATACCATAGCATCATGAATTGATGATTTTAGTATTAACAAATTATTGAAAGTGAACAAAAATTAAATAATATAAATATTTAATTAACAAGGGTACTAACTATGACTTTTAATGAGGTTTATATAATTATGCAGAACAAATTGCTTGAGCCGACAATACTAGTGGAGACAAGCCACTGTTTGTTTCAACAGGTGCATTTGCGATTATACAAATGCATGCAGAAGAAAGATTAATTGATGTTTCTATGCAGTTACAAAACCTGAACCTACGAGACCATTCAAATACAAAACAATTGCTATACAAACAGAACAGCAAAACCACACAATAACCTTAAGACAACACGAAATCTGAGTATTATGCAGTTTTGAAAAATAATTAAATAATTTCCTTCGTGATATTAAGTGATTAACGATGTTTTTTTTTAAAACGAGAGGACTTTTCTCAGTCATCTCTCATCGAAGGGCTAAGCCCTGAAATGAGAGATGACTGAGAAACGTCCTCGAGTTTTAAAAAACATCTTTAATTATTTTATCGCTATTTTGTATTCATAATTAAATAATTTTTGTTGAGATACTGACATTTTTACACAATTACTATTTTATATCGTTAATCACTTAATTATCAAGAATTTGGTAATGTGACGTCATTATAACGTCATATTAGAAAACAAGATACTACTACGTGCGTCCTTGACTACGCTTAGCGATTAGCGATAATTGGAATCATTTCATGTAAACGTGATATGAAATATATCGGTTTTAAACATCAAAGGGAAAATAAACAAAATAACGATAATAAACAAATATCATTGTTATATAAGTCTGATAAGGATGCTAAAGATATCTCAAAATTATAATGGATGCATGTCTTTGGTGACTATGATTATGCTTTTTGTACCGGATACCGATCAATTCGTCTGACAAGAACAGTCACTGGACACAAGTTCTAGAATAGCGTATGTGATCATAGGCTTTGCTACTGTGGCAGTGTCTTTAGAGTCCTTTGATTTACGGATTTTTGGAAAATATAGTATTATTGGGACAATAAAGTAATGCTTAAATCACAAATCTTGGAGCCCATCTGTTACTCGGTGTCGGTAGCTTAGTACAGAATGAAAATGTTATTCGAACATATTGTATAAAATCTGCATATTTGTAATAATTTTGCAATAAGTTTGCAAAAATTTAGTAGGAATTAGAACATATCGCATTAATATAACAGATTGTAAAATGATGTTTTCCTCCTCTTCCAGCTGTACATGATGAAAAAATTGATGTAACAAGTATTGATCAGGAGCGACCGGTACACCCTCCATCCAGTCAGTATCAAGAGGTGTCACTGTATTCACCTGGACAGGAAACTGTCTATGAATGTTCAGCTCGTCTTTTATTTATGGCCGTCAGATGGACGAAAAATTTACCTTCATTCGCTAATTTACCATTCCGGGATCAGGTATGTGAATGTATCTGAGTTATTTATTCTGTAAATGTCTATTTAAGGATTGATCGCAATTTTTGTTCGGTTCGGAAATAACCTCAGTCAAGTTGTACACATCAGGTTACGCAAGAGTGTGTGCAACCTGACTGAGGTTATTTCGAATGAACCGAACAAATAATTTCGATCAATCCTTATAAATTAATTCAAACTTTTTTGTTATGATATTGAAAAATAAATTTATTTTTTCAAAATAAGGCAAATAATCGGAAATAAATTAAAAAAATCCAAAAGTGCCCCATTTAAAGAAAATTACCTGATGACAACGCACGCAACGCCTCGACAACGACTTCTATTTTTAGATTCCGTTTATTGACAAATAATCTCAACTTATTAAACCAATCAAAACACGTATAAAATGACATGTGACTCTAAAATTAATTTATTTAAGATTTGTACTGGATATATATGGGTTTCAAAACCTATCAGTTAAATACACACCCACCTGATTTTCTAATTAAATATTTACGAAACTTTAAATTTACAAAAATTATTCTTCCCCGAATGACAAAGATAATTGTCGACCACGGGCATTTGTTCAATGGCTTAACTCAATTAGTGAGTTCCATGGGTTATACAATCGCAATGGTAGGTAGTCACATAATCTGGTGTGATAAGAAACAAATGAACTACTGACTTTATGGACGGGGAGTAGGGGTATCGCGATTGGAGAAGGCCATGTATCCCTTCTGCGTGAAATACAACCTTGCATCAGGTATTGATAAGCAAATACCGTACTAAGAGTGGTCATTGCTAGCTTGTTGCAAAGGGAAACGTGACCTTATATATCCTTAATATTGTAGAATATTGTAGCGCTCACCATATACGCACGTTCTACCTCTACAGCATTTTATGTATTGGATTCCATCGCGCAATCTGGGGATGTTGCAAATACAGTCTAAATTCTATACAGTGGGTATTCCATGGGAGGGGGATTTCACAATTTGATTCTAATATGATGAGTTAAATTCAATGCCAAGCTGCCTACGACACAACTTGAAGTGAATATTATTTTATGAGTATACAAAATATAACGCAACACACAGGTAAAATGCATGATGAGCAATTTTATTATTTTTCGATTGGAAAAAAAATAAAAGGAGAAAAGAAAAAGAGTCGGATAATTTTGTAAAAGGAGGAGTATTAACAACCGACTAGTAATACATGTACCTACCTGTTAACAAACAACACGTATGTAATACATTGATGCGAAATTACAAGGAACAACATCGGACCGCATTTCAAAATTAGTTCGCTTTCGGCTGAAACACAATATAGGGCTCATACTCAAAAGCAGTGTGTTAGGTGCAATATTAACCTACTTCCATTGAATTTTAAGGTATCACTCTAATATCATGTTTTGGATGGTGAAACACCGAAGTTGCATACACAATTTCAAGAGGATATCTCTCATAGTTTTTGAGTAACAAGCAAGAGTACCGAAAAAATTGCACAAATAAGGCGTTATGCTGTTGCACTTGAAATTTGCTTATTTTTACACCAAAATTTACTTTTCAAAATAAGAAAACAACAAAACTATTTTAATATAAATCTTTTAAAAAATTAATCAGGATTAATTTGATACCAAATTCATGAAAATCGGACAACAATTGGAGAAATTATCAGGCTTTATCCAAAAGGTATGTTTCTATCAGAAATCTGTAGGGTCCGTAACCAGTAAAAATATCTTCTAGAAAACACTGTCAAAAGATTGATATTTTCATGTTTGGAGATGTAAAATACACAGAGTAGTTATAATCAGTCAAAATATGAACAATTGTAGACAGAATAAAAACTGCAGAACAGAAAATATGGTTACGGACACTACAAAAACCATGTAACTATATTTAAG
>MJUT01064003.1:377588-393921 GCA_002080005.1 Gigantidas platifrons
TTTAAAACTATGTATAAATTAGTTTTGCCACCCTCAACTTTTGGCAGATATTAGTAAATTTGTATGTTATCCCTCACTTCTGGTTCGGTATAAAATACTCATATCTGCCAATCCATGTTAAAACTCAAAACACATTCTGGCTTCCATGATTTATTTCTTAAACTAATTCGGTATAATTAAATTATCAATGGATTTGATAATATAAAAAAGTTAAATTAATTTCCATTTTGGAACTAAAAACTCAGTTTCATTTTTATTATAATATAGCAACAATACGCCGTCAGAGCAATGATAAATATCAATCGTAGTGGCTTTTTTTTGCTGCACAGTTTTGAAAATTTTCCATGTAAATAAGAAATACATTTGGTTTGTATATTTTTCATCAAGATGTAAACCGAATGTAATGAGCACCCATTTAAATGATCATAATCCAAGCTATCATTAATTGACAGATGTACGGTTGAATGTGTTTACTGTGAGGTGTGATAAATGTCAGGAGTCGTGTTCTCGAAAGTGTCTTAGGACTAAGACATGTCCTAAGACCATCTTATGACAAATCTTAGTCCTAAGTCGTGTTCTCGACCATGTCCTAACTTAGGATATGTCGCAAAATTTGTCTTAACTTTAGGACATCTATGGAGGTGTCTTATGTTGGTCCTAACCCAGAAATTGTAATTTTGGTCGAATTTATTGCAAGCAAAGTGGTTCGGGTTTCAAACTGGTTTGCTAAACTTTTCATTTATTTAAGAAAACCGGTTTAAAACTGAGTTGAAACCCAAACTGGTTTTCATGTTTATCGAGTCCAAATCCAAACCAGTTCCAGAAATTTAGCAAACGCACGAGAGGCGGTTTTACAGTTTGGTTTTGAAACGTGGCGGTAGCGGAGGAAAAGAAGAACATGCGTCGACTTCATGTTGAAGATTCACAAATGTAATGGGTATGTGAACAACATCAGAAAAGTAAATATCTTTATACAAATGTCTGTTGTAATCAAGTTATCGGTTTACAGGGTTTTTTTTTCCTACGTTTAGTCATGAACGCCAACAAAAAGGTGAATTGAAATGTTCTGTGAACAAAATGTTGAAGAATATCACATAGCCATGCATCAGAACTTTCATCATCAATTTGCAGTAAACTATCTATCAATATTAGGTCTATAAGATCATTTAGATCTGGAGTGTCAGCCATCTTTAGAAACCACCAATTCAATAAAATGTGTTAAATCATGGATTAGTTAGAAACTGGCTTGTATTAAACTTAAAACTGGTTTGCTAAACTGTAAACCCTAACCGAAACAAGTTTGATTGCAATAAATGCGACCTTTTGTACCAAAAACGAACTTTAGTTTGTAGAATATGATTTGTATACACATTTATGCTGTTTTTAATCCTAAATAAGTGAACTATCAATGATATTTCTATTATAATTTAAACGGCGCACGAGATATCTTTTGTTCATCTTAAATCAGTAATTCATTGAAAGTTTGAAATCAGCTCACTCGAAAGTAATTACAGTGAAATTTTTTATGATGTTAAAAATTAATAATTGTTAAAAAGAAACGTATTGTAATTGTCTATAGAAATGGGTGTCGTCCGTCCGTGTGCTTGGTTTCCAGATGATAACTTGTGAATGAAAAGTCAGATTGAAGCTAGGTGTGGTATGTAAGTGTATCTTATGAATAACTAGGTCAAGTTCGATAATGACAATTTTTCGACTATTTTTACCAGAGTTATGCCTCTTTTTATACCTCAAAATTGCTAAATATTTGGTTTCCAGATGATAACTTGGGAACAAATAGTCAGGTTGAAACTAGGTTTGGTATGTAAGTGTATCTCATGAATATCGAGGTCAAGTTCGAGAGTGATTATTTTACCAGAGTTACATCCCATTTTGCATAACTAACAAAACATGTGACGCTATCAAAAAATAAATAAATACCACTAATAAGATAGAAATTCAAGAACAACTTTTTGAATATTTTATTGAATAAAAAATACAGCAATGGAGTATGTGAACTCTTCCAATCTGGACATGTAAATTTCCAAAGCTGCACTTCCTGTCCAAAATGTAGAATAATATTCCATTATTACGAAGTTTGCCAACTTTTTACCTGAATTTTTCCATTCAAATACCCGGTATATATGCTTATCCAATATGCAAATAAACAGAGGTTATTCCTTTAAAACACAATAAATTGGTTTGGTGTTTTGCAATAATATTCGATTATCAACAATATTCTAATTATACAACATTCGAAAAGGTGGAGTTTACTGTAACAGGTTAGAACAATCATACACTGAACTATACCACAATAATTCATTTTCAACTTCATGTCTGATTTTGTTAAGCTTCAATATCATTGGATAAGCTGTCAATGACATATCTAGGGGAATATTCAGACTAAATATAGAAACAGGTATTTCCATTAGTTTCGTATCTATTGAATTTATCTATCATTAACCGACTTTTATAGTATGGGCGTTTAAATTGTGTTATGATAATCCGTTCAACAATATTTAGATCTTAGGAAATTTACTTAATAATATACATTTCTTATTTGCATCAAATATCGACAATAGTATATCAAAATATACATCAGATTGTAAAACAAATTTAGGACAATTTGATCACAGGTGCTAGACTTGCTACAAGTCCCTTCCTTTCTTTTAATTTTTCTCTATTTTGTCTACTTAATAAAACTGCTATTATAGAGACAACACCTGATTACTGATAGCTGTGGAGAAAGGCTCCCCAGCAGTCAATGTAATATTTTATCAGTAAAACAACTGTTGTGTTACATAGACAAAATTAAATGGATATACAGGTACAGAGAGGGACTTGTAGCAAGTCTACACAGGTGCTTGCTTATAGCATGGATCCCCCCTTTTTTACTATTTTGTCAATACAATTATTGTGTCATTCATCCTTTTGCTTGACGTGTTCGTTGTCATAACCATGCGATATTATGGAAACAACAGCTTACATGTCCATCACCTCTTTACGTATATTCAGAAAAAAAGGGAGAAAGTTACAATTGTGTGTAGTGCCTCCGTTCGATCCTGCAAAATACCTTAATTCATATAAATTACCTTATCATGAACCTAAGATTTTAAAACATTGTTTCGGCAGTTAACAAGATGCCAGTAGCTCTTTTCACAAAAATTCGTAACCATAGTCCTAACTTTTTCACTTAAGATTATCTTACGACAATTCCTAAGTCCTTTTCACAAAGATTATCTTACGACAAATTTTAATCTTACGACTAAAATTACACTTACGATAAAATTCTTCCTTAGGTGTACTCGATACAACATTATGTGATAAAGTTTGTCAGTGATTTGTGACAGATCAGTGGTTTTCTCCGAGTACTCCAGTTTTCTCCACCAATAAAACTGACCGATATATTTATGAGAGGGGCGCTAAACACCATAAACCATATTTCTTAGCAACCTAGTTTCATTTCCATAGCACAACACAGACATTTTTTTTTAAATAAAGTTATTCTATAAAATATCCCCGGCACTGATTTATAAGCAGTTTTTTATGCTATGATGTGTTTGTATGTTTATATTGAATTTTTATCTAATATATGAATCGGTCAGCAATAACTGCACAAAATATGAACGGGTATGATTTTCGTATAAAGGAACAACTATAATGCATGTAAATTAAAATGATCTATAATAATTATCATTACTTGGAGTTGTGCGTCACCATCCATGAATGGTTACTTTAAGTAGAATTATTTTTTAAGGGAGTGTGAAAAAAACCTATTCATATAATTCATTTTATCGGTTATTTGTCAGCAAAATATTTATCCCCCCCCCTTTTTCCAATTAATTCCCATCCTACATAAAATTAAACACTTGTTCTTTAATTGATGAAAATTTATTCGGATTTTTCTGAGATAATCCAAATTAAGATGTGTTTATCATCTATCAATCACGAAGACGAATAAATATCCCTGTTATATATTTATATTAATATAACAGAAGAATGTACACAAGTTTATGTATTGCCAGCGTGTTCGATGATCGTCGAAGTTGCCAGAAATTAATAAATTATATTACTAATATAAGGTAAAATCAAAACGATATCATTGGATCCAGAAACTTCCAGTCTTAAAGCGACTGTTCATGCACAACTTGTGTAAGCGAAGACTGTAGATATCTAGAAGAAAATCCCGTATTCCATTTTTTTAAATAAAAAAATAATAATAATAAAAAGAAGAAATTTTACCAAGTTTGCTAGTAGTCTTTTCGATTGTCGATCGTTCCCAATTTGAAATATAAAATTAAAAGAATTAACCAGATTTGTTTTCCATTTTTTTCACTTACGATTAAAGATATGACAACTATTTCTCTTAAGATCAAAATTTTACACTTACGACAGGGTAGTTTTACACGTAAAGTTAGGACTATTTTTACACTTAAAATTATCGTAAGTATTTTTGTGAAACTCTTTTTAATCTTAGTTTTACACTTACGACAATTTTTTATCGTAAGAATGTTTGTGAAAAGAGCCGATGGTCTGGTAGAAGTATCTCATAAGAGGTTAATGTTGTCAATTGAAACATTATTTTCGTCCAAACAAGGGGGAAAACAGGAAAAGGAAAATGTGTTTTCAGTCTGATGTACATGTTGCATGTTTGAAATTATTAAAAAAAAAAAAATGGGTGTATAAGGGGTCCAGAATTCGAATTGTTACATATTTTTATGGTGTATAGATTGTCTCCTCTAATTGTATTCCTTATTACATATGGTTTTACTTACATAATATCTAGACTATATAGTATAATTCCTTGCTTCATATCAAGATGGTAATTTAAAATTGTTTCGCCAGGATAAGCAATAAATATTGCCAAATCTGGCGTTAAATAACAAATAATAATAAATACAAATGGCCCGTAATATGATAGTGAAATAAGTACAATATGGAATGTATAAATAAACTCATTTGCATAAAACGCACTTTTATTTCATTATAGAATGAAACGTATAAAGTAACATCAAAATTAATAAATTTAATACAAAATGAATGCAAAATTTCATTTCAAACCACACAGTTCGAGATAAAGACTTGCGATTAGACCGTAAAATATCCTCATTTATGGATCATATATGCATACTATTGGCAAGAAAACAAACACTGGCTTTCATAATTATGCATCTATTAAAACAAACATTTGTTTTTCTAAGAACATGTAGTAGAATTGTAATTGTAAATCGTTTGTATTTGTAATATGGAATTCTAATATGACGTGCTGTTTTGGCTTTGTAAACAAAAGGGTATAAAAATCCTCGATTTATTATGACTTACACGCGCTGATGATCATGACGTATTTGGCTGTTTAAGAAATAATTTATGGAAGGGGTAAGTTTGTTGGAGATTTTAATCTGGGAAACATTATCTGCGCAAATTAAAAAAAAAATACGCAGATAATATTACCCATATTGAAATCTCCAACAAACTTACCCTTCCATAAATTATTTCTTAAGTTTAAACATGCATACATATCACAGAATTAACGAGGTATCATTCCGTGGTGAGAGGTTCAATGTGTTACGTAAGATACAATACGGAAACTCATGTTGTAGAATCAATAACCAACAATAGAAATGTTATTGACTTTGTCACTCTGGTAAAATTATGACTTTATCTTGTACAACTGAATGACGTCGGGTCTATGCGACTCTTGGGAGTTTGCATATGTCAATTGAATAATGAGAAGTCGTAGTCTAAAGGAAAGACAACACAAGGGGGTAAAAGAAACAGAGCAAAGAGTGATCTACAAATAAAATGAAAAACAACAGACACCACACTGTAGGAACAATTCTGAAGTCATATAGAGTAACCGTAGAAAGCGTACAAATGTATATCCTATTAGGATCCGCCAAATTAATACCTCGTTCGTCGGATTCGCCGCGTGTATTTTGATGTCGACAAGAAAAAAATACTTTTTATTTTTCGCCGCGTCAATTGCGGAACCGCCCGCGTCCAATCCAAAATTTAGAATTAAAAAATTCAGTCACTTGTACGTTTGACAGAAAGGTCCCTGTATAGCGTAAAGAAACATTAAATATCGATGAAAAATGAAGTAGACGAACACCCAAAATATAAAATGGGCAAGAATTTTGTTATTTTCGTCGTGTCTCACAGACAATCAAAGACACTAATTAACAATACAGCGTTGGAAGTAGACGATATGGACTCTACATTTATAAAACTATACGAAATATTAAAATGCAGACCTCAATGTCAAGAGATTTTACAGGACTACAGTTACGATGACATCGTCAAAATCCAAATCACAGAGCAAACGCAGGCATCCGCTAGTACTGAAGTGTCCCCAAACATGAAAATCGGCACATGTGAAGACCTAAATTGCAAATTTATACAATTCCATATTTCTTCGAAAGAGTCAATCACCAAAACGTCGCCCTGTGATCCACATAAACCAATTGCCTTTGTTGTTATGCTAGCGGCACAGAATGAGCTTCAGCTCCCCCAACGACAGTTGGTGAGAAGCTCAGTGGTCCACAACGATTTCTTTCTGATATTATCACTTGGATATCAAATTTTGATAAGGGGTGGACAAAAGACGTCCTTGAAACAGGAAGTGTCGTATGTAAGAAGTTATCAAATGCTTTATGGTTTATAGACCATTGCCATCAAAAAATGGAAAATAATGGCTGTCCCATCCCACAAGCTCTGAAAAGATTTCATGGGTATAGTGATTACAAAAAGAGTCAACATGTTCCACCCACTATAACATAAGAAAAACTAAATGAACATTGCATGGAACTAACAAAATGCTTGTCTTTTCCATCAATGACTACTGCAGGGCATAAAGTGTTAGCAAGTCATATTGAATCACTTTTAAAGTGTTTGACAAAATATAAAGAAAGACTCAACAAAGACAATTTTAGACACCAGACTATATACCATGCAAGATCGCAGCCAGCACGTAGCACAGAACGTGACACCACATTACAATTAATACATGAAACACCTGATGTGAATGGCATGTATAAAGAATTAGACAAAGAGATTCAGACTGCTCCTGAATATACAGTAATTCGCTTGATGAACTTTGAACCTCAGGACCGCATAGAAAGAAGAAAATATATTAAGGGATTACAGTTATCAAAACCTATCACCCTTTTTCGAATGGCATATGGCGGTGGACTAGGAACACTGAATTTTATTTGGAGTGTCGATTTAGAAGATCCATTTGAATTGTCACAACAAAAGACGAAATTGATTACAGAAATTTCAAAAGATTTGCCTAAGTTTTCAACCAGAACAATGCGAAGGGATTTTATCAATCGGTATTCTGAATATGTGAAGGCACCAAAATCGGTACTTCGTTACATGTATCATGAGTTGACAAACACAGAGGCAATGCTAGAAAATGATGAACAGCGTGCTATACATGAGAGAGTTACTCAAATTTTGTTAAGTGGTGATGATCCGCAATTACTTTTGGACTATCGGTCACTCAATGACAAAATGTTAACACAAAATTTGAAATATTTTTCGAAGAGATGTATAAATATTTTGATGAGCAGCTACTTGCTGTTCATGAAAGACGACATGGAGATGAACTCTATTTACCGTTAGCAATATCTGTTGAGGACTTGAAAATTGAAATTGTGAAAAGGTTACCTGATGATCAAAACATACCTATTCCAAGTGCAGAATTAATCCGTCTTCAGTTTATGCCTACAAATCCATTACACAGAACATCTCTTAAATACACAGGCCACCTCAACGTCAAATTTAAGGTACAAACCAGACAAGCAAGAGTAAACCACACAGATGCAAGGTATGTTGGATGTTTGTTTAGATACTTAAAAGAATTTTGTGTCAAATATAGATATGATACATATTTTGTATGCCTGGATGACAAAGCGATAGTACCGGTAGGGGAACCAGGAGTTCCAATTTCCACTGGTGTTCGAGCCCATAATAAAGTTTTAGCATCAGCAAGTGGTCATCTGCTGACGGCACCAGACCATGACTTTCATGTTGGAGGTCTTGTACCTTCAGTAACTTTAGTGACTAATATTCCTACAGATGCTAATGATAGCTTCTATAATGGTGAAGTGTTTGTTACTACAAAAGATAAGGTATTTGAACCGTCTTCTCCATTTCGTCATTCTACTGAACTAACAAGAATTCTTCAAGACCATTACTCAATAAATGAAGGTGATTTAGCAGTACCAATTTTATGTGTAATGACAGATGGAGGTCCAGATCACAGGCTGACATATGAAACGGTAAATGCATCTTTGATCCATATTTTTATGAATCTAGATCTTGACTTTCTAATTGCAATACGAACACCTCCTAATCACAGTTGGGCAAATCCAGCTGAAAGGGTGATGTCTCTGCTGAACCTTGCCTTGCAACACTGCGCATTAGACCGTAATGAAATGCCAGAAAAATTTGAAAAAATTTTCAGAAACAAAAGTAGTCTAAATGCCATCAGGAATACTGCAACAATTCGTCCAGGTCTGAGAGATGCCTATGGATCTTGTATGAAGCCCGTCATTGAACTGGTAAATGGCAGATTTGGAAGAATGAAGTTCAAAGGGAAATCACTAACAGTTTATGAAGGTGTTCCATCAGAAGTAATTGACAAGAGTGTTGAATTTCTTGCTGATTCAGTCGGAGCAAGTGGGGATATAATAAACAAGAAGGCAACTAGTAAAGAGTTAAGAGAATGTAAAGAACTGCAGGTAATTTAATATTCATGAATGAAATTTGTGAAATGTATCGGAGAGACAGTCATACAAAGGCAAATGGTTTTTAAGTTATTAAAAGGGAAAACTTTCTGTTAAAGATTTGAATGCAGTGAAACCTGCAGAAACTGAACCCATTTGTTTGCTTACTGTTCTGTCCCATAATTTTGTTTTCTATATATTGTATGTTGTTAGATAGTGAAGTCCGAGAAGTTCCGAATGTATAAACTTTTTTACTTATTGTTGTCAATATATGAATGGGATAGATACCACAAATGTAAGCATAATAGTGTCCTATGGAATTGTGTCCGGCTGTGTTATATTTGTAATGAAAAACCTTACAGGGACCGAAAGAAATCATCGCTGTGCTTTATTCCGTCCTCGGATTTTATTATAGGAAACAATTGTAAGGGCGGACACTATAAAATGTTACACACACACACGTTACGATATGCTTATGAACCCACATAATAAACTTAGGTAGAACAGTATGTTTGTAAAGCCTTCATTAATATTAAGTGTTTATTACATTTGTGAATTGTTTAAAGTGAAAGTTGTCAGCGACAGAATGAATGTTTTATGTATGATAAACTCTTTGGAGTAAAACACATGCAGTCATATTTTTAAAATACTTACCGATATATACATTATAATAGTGACACAGTAACAATTACGTGATAATACTTACCGATATATACCTTACATGGTATAAATAATTATGTGTATCATTAATTTCAGGAGTTCATTTCAAAGCATTGTAGAAGCAGCCATTACATATTTCAAATTAAGAAGTGTATGGAAGATGATGATCCATGCTCATACTGTATTAGGAATCCACCAAAACTTGAAGACCCAGATAAGGATAGCTTGGATTTCCTGCCGTGCCCAGTCCCAAGTGACGAACAACAACAGTATAAGAAATTTGAAGAGGTTTGTACATGTATTCATGACTCTCCAAACCAGATGAGCTACATATATGTCACATCCCTTAAAAAGTTTTAAGATTTTATTTTGAATACTAGTAGATTGTTATTAAATAGTTATACAGTAGACTGAAGTAATGAAAATAATCATGTTAAATAATATAAGTACAATATATAGCTTTTAATCTGGTGTAAATGGACATGTTCTTGATGTTATTCTATAATAAATGAAATGATCTGGGGTGATGTGCATGAGAAAAAAATTAACAATGGACACATTACAAATATAGTTATTTGGTTGATTGTTAAAATCGCATGATAACCGACAGTCTGTCTACTAAGTCTAATAGTTTCTTATAAATGTATTATCATTAGTAACGACAGCATGTGGATGGCTATATTTTCTACATCTGTCCCAAGTCAGGAATCTCTAGCCTTTATGAGTCATGGTTTTTTTTTAAATTTGTTCTTTGTATGTCTCAAAGTTTAATCTGGCATCCAATTCGCTGAACTAGTATACATTATTTTAGGGGCCCTGCCTCCAGGTGGGAGGGTTTCCTCGCCATTACTTGAAAACCCATGGGTAGCCTTTGATTGTTATTCACTCGTCTCTTTGACACATTCCCTGTTTCCTTTCTCTATTCTATGTATGTAAAATCAGTATTGTTTTGTGTATTTTTCAGTTGTACGGACAACAGTCTGATGATACGCACAGACCATCAGCTTCCACAGTCACTGAGTATGAAGCTGGATCCATAGAGGCAGACAAAAGAAACAAAGAACTTTTGAAGGCTGGAAAAGCCAGAGATGCAATTTTATGCTCGGAATGCAACAAACCCAGAGTTATCTATAGCAACAATAGACTAAATGATGAACAGGTATAATAATTGATTAATAATGGTCCCGAGTTAGTGAGTTATAATGGTCCTTTGTTAAGATATCTCTTCCAATTACAATGTCTGCAGTAGGGAGTTCATTCAGTATGCTTATGTTCCAGATCAAATCCGTATTGCGCATGGTCTGGACCAAATCAGTATAGTCATATGGTCTGACCATTCCCGTATGGTCCGACCTAATGTGTATGGTCATCAACAAGTAATACTTAATTACTATTACGATTGTTTGTGCTTCAAAATAAAGCCATTTTGGCCAAATATAACTACAGTCAAAACTGTATTAAGAGGTCACCTTTGGGACAAAGACAAAGTGACCTGATATGACAGGTGACCTCTTAAAAGAGGTTCAATTTATATGAAATGTTCTATGCCAGGATAAGAAAAAGATGGCCTTTTAATGCAGGTGGCTGCTTAATAGAGGTGACCACATGTGCAGGTTTGACTGTATATTTATGGTTTTATTCATTTATAAAGGAGTGCTATAAAATAACAAAATACTTCGGAGGAAATTTTAGTTCTGCATATTGCCATTTCGACAACTTATGTCACATCAGTTCAGATAAAATCAAAACATTTGGAAGACCAAACACCAAAAGATGTTTTAGGGCTGATTGAGATCAAATAACCCAATGGGCCTAACAGTAACGCCAAAATCGGCTAAGGACAGAGCTTTGCTATATGATGCTTCCAGCTGCCTCTTGTATCTTCGATCATTGATACTGTTGTTACAAAGCTGTTGCTTCAGAAAGCTATTGCATGTGTTAAATGTATTAAAGTTAATAATCATATCATTTAACTACAAAATGAAATCAAAACCATTGTGGATGGGTTAGAGAGACATCCTGTACCAAACTATAGAACACAGCTATATCAGTATTTGAATCAAAGGACTTAGTTGCACAAAATAACAACTTTGTTTGATGTTTGTTCCAGGATCACAAACCCACAACAAGGTTACAGAAAATTACATGACATGAGTTTCTAAATGATTTGCTAGTTTTTAAATAAGGTCTTTTTAATGAAATATTTCACTTTTCATGGATTTCAGTATGATGATTATGCAGGTTTTACAAACAGGGGTTGAAAATTCCTCAAGTCCGACGCCCGGGACTAGAAAATTGAAACTTCGGGGTTGCCATTTTTCCATGGAAAAAGCCCGTCGGGCATGCCTTTAATAAAATAAAAACTCCACTTTTTTCTAAACGAATTGTTTTCAATTCAAATCACATGCAAGATTTTGTCAATCGTCTCATTTCACTGTAAATAAGTACTGTAAAAGCTGTTTTAAGAACGGTAATACACATCCTGGACAGATCGATATTCCTCATGAATATTAATGGGTTCCAAATCACCTATGTGCTTCCCACATACCTATGTAAAGTCAAGCGTTGGAATAACATTGATCAATCATGTGTTTATGTTGACAAATTTTGAAAAAAATGTCGTTGTTTAATTTTAACTTTAGTAAAAAAAAAAAAGCGGAAAAACGGAAAACGGACGAAAATAAAGATCTTAAGTATGATAGGGAGAAACGACGAGAATATTTCAAAACTTGTATCAATGACTAACATTTTATTGTAATTGAACAACGCAACCCGATAGTTGTAAATTACTTTTTTTGTTGAATATTATATATAAATCCTTGCACTGTGTCTTCTTTACTGCAAAATATTCACATGCAAAATAAAATTTTAATTTTATCCTACAAATTGGGACTTGGCAAATCACTGATCGGGCTTGGGTTAAAAAAGTTGAAAAAGCCCTGCGCTTGGGCCTGCCCAAAGAAATTTTCAACTCCTGACAAAGGAATGAAAGTGTATTGAACAAGATGGTAGTCAAGTTCCTTACAACCTCATATTCATTAAATGATGTAATTGAAAATGTTATAATATTCATTATTAACCTCCAGGACTTTATTTGACATTTTTCAATATTCTATTACAATAGGATGCATTTTTACGACGACTGAAGGAGGAGGAGTCATATATCTGCGGTGATTCCATGCCTGAGGATTTCGGAATGGTTGCAAGAGAAAGGCTTTATTGTTCAAATGAAATTGAAACTGCATACTATAGTTCTAGTGTGAGGTCCTTTTCTCCGCCTTGTTGTGTTTATTGTGGAATTTTTGACAACTTACTGGAGACATCAGATGATAACATATCAGAACTATTGAAACTCTACTCGGTTGTTCGGCCATTATGTGTCAACTGCAGAGAAAAGGGGTGTGAAGCAAAAACATGGGGTAAAAAGTTTGTGAAAAAGGCAAAAAAATGACTTCCTTATATTTGTTATCCTTTGGTTGTACTATAAATGTTCTCATATGTTATGAAACTTTTGATTATAATATATGGCAAAGGTATTGGTTTGAAAGCTATTATTTTTTTTTTATCTTTTTGAAAGGCATTTAAATGAGCAGTATATTTTTCCCTCGTGCTGGTCTTTAAATTTGTTACAGCTGACAAGAGCTTTCTGAACTTTTGTCTGTAATTTTTGCTTGTATGTTTTCTGTTTTTCTTTTAACAATAAATGGTAATTGATTAAAAAGTGCATTTCCATTTTTGTCTCCATTCATAATTGGTATGATTACATTTTGTTCTCCTTGTATACATTAATGTCTGCTCTCGTTATCTCAGTGTCATATTTGAGCAATTTAATTGAAATGGATAAACTGTATTTTATTAGAAAGATATGAAGATGTACATAACTGATACATGTATGTATAAAGTTCAAATATCAGTATTTTCAAATTATGATACAAGGTGGATAAGCCAATCAGATTTTGCAATGTTATATTTTAATTCTAGGTTGGAAAGTACTGTTATATCAACTTTGTACTTATTATGTCAACATAACAATGCAAAATCAGTTAAAAAATAAACAATTGTTGGAATTTATGGCTATTTAAATATTTATAAGTTTATATGACACACTATAGAATCAGGCATATTCATATACCGAAGAATATCTTTAATATTTTCATTTTACCTGACAGTTTAGAAATACCACAAAGAACGGTATTTTGGAGTTACATATTATAATTTTGTATATAGATATGTATATATTTAAAAGGTACAAGTTATGTGCAATTTTGAATATTATGATGCAAGAGTATCTGTGATATTACAAGTTTACCTCATGTTGTTGATTACTTTGTTATGATTATTTCATTTATTGTGTGTGTTCAAACCTTGACAATCAGGAAATGGTATTGATGACGGTCTATACATTATCGGCTATTAAGCAGCTTATTTTTTTTTTCACTAATATTGAATCTTCTGTTTAAATTGCATTAATATTTGACCAGTAAAAAGTGGAAATTCAGTGTTCTCCAATGCTACCATTGGTACTATATTTTGTAGCATAGTGATATATTTTCCTCCCTGTAACTATCTCAGATGATTTATAACAGAAATTTTAAAAACATATTTACTGGAAAACAGTTCTATATTTTTTCATAGTCATATTTGAACTTTTGAATTTCTGGGGAGAACACTGGACATTCAAGTATTACACACCATGAAGTTCTTACATACTTGGAAATGAGTCTTTGTTAGAGAGATGTTAACTGTTCAATTACCATATTAAAAATTCACTTGCAAATAAACAAATACACGATTTCAACTGTTTTGTAATGACTTTATATTTATATATATATATACAACTTCTAGTCAGGATGACTTTTCTTTTTTATTATATACAAGTTTGTATTATTCCAAGATGGAAATATTTTGTTACTTTTGTTTTTACATTTGTTTTTGTTTTTTTCACAAATAAAAGAGATGTTCTTGGAATATCTGTGTTTTTTTTGCTTAAATATATGAACAGTGCATCAAATGATCGAAGTACACTATGGGATTCCTGTATCATACTGTACACTCAAGTGCCAAGATGAAGTAGATGAAGTAAGCCTTTCCTGTTTATTAAAAGACATTGACTTCATTCATGACAATTATACCTACATTTCTATGTAACTTTAGGATCCTGCAATTAAAGAAAACTACATGCACTAATCTATGAGACTTGTATCCACAAATTCTAATCGCTCGCTTAATTTTTTATCCTTGGCCAGATTTTATTTTCTTAAAATAAAAAAAAAATATCGCTCGCTTGTTAAAAAATGCTTCCCCTCCAAAAAACCCAAATTTGAAAAAAAAAATAAAATAAAAAAATTTCGCTCGCTCCTTACCATATTTTTTGTATGGTTGTCCGAAGAACTAGAAATTAATTTGGAGTGGCCTAAACACACAAATACATGACCATTCACTTTCTGTTGGTAGTTCCTATACTTCAATATAAACGGTGGCGGGGTTAGACTAGTTTTATGATCCTACAACTCCCGTCTTAGTTAAATGAGGCAGCCATTCAAGTTTGTGTTGGATTGATAAAAAAATCATCTTCAATAAAACATTGCGTGCCATTTATGTTCGTGTGTACAGCTTTAAATATTTATTTATTCTGTTGATATGATATTAATCTATTTCAGTGTAATAATATATGTATAATAGTGTCAGCATTATTATGTGTTTAACGCTTGAATGGAATCTAGTAAGGCCAATATTATCTTATTATGTTTAGGACAATAGGCCTTTAATTATATTTGACAACAATTATCACTGAGTTAAAAAGATTCAAGCTTTAATTAATGGGGTCTTTTGGGGTCAGAATAGAAAAAAAATAAAATAAAAACTTTTAAATGTTTTGTTTCATTGGAATAAGCTACATTACACCGTATTCCACTTTCATGAGGCACGAAACATTTGTATTTCATAGAGAGATTGGATTTCACTTCTTACCAAAATATATAACGCCTTCCGTTCCTCATTCCGTTTTTCCAATTCTTGCTTATGACATATGTATTTATGTCAAAGTAAGTGATATTTCTACAGGTGGACCTTTGTTTCAGTGATATACATGTAACACAACAAGCATACACGCCGTTGAATCTATCTAATACAAAGTAATAGACCATGTTTATCTTTAATATCTTATTCTCGCCATGTTATAACTGAAATTTTCACAAGATCATTTCAACATTCCCAATTTGGTCCTATTAGATTTTACGTTTTCTTGTAAGCTATTGTCACACGATTGTGAATCATTTTTACAATATAGTAACCCCGTTCACGTTTCTCTGGTTGTCACGTGTTTTTCAGTTTTGATGGTCAAGCAGTTTGCGTGGTATTTAGTGTCAATTATGTTGCACAATATACTAAGACGGGTGCTACCAGTGGAGCGGGAATGTCTTACCCTTCTGGAGACCTGTGTTTACCCCCGGATTTTAGTGGGGTTCGTGTTACTCGATCTTTAGTTTTATATGTATGCTTTGTAGATCGTTGTTTGTCCTTTTGTACATTTTCTTTCGGCCATTTTGTCGTCTGTTCTTCTTATTTGAGAGGTGCATATCGACATTTGAAGTTCTTAAATCATGTAATTATTATTAAAACTAAGGTTCTCTTACCTCAACCGTAGGTGGCTATCCTGTTTAGGTCATTTAGGTTTCGTGCTCGCAAATAATTTTATTACTTATTTGGCTTTTTAATTTTTTTTTTTTAGCTTATATGGTAAGGATGCACCTACATTGATGCTGTGTGACTCAACGTGAGGTATCTAGGGAACCAGATAGCATATCATTCAATGTATATCGGTCATTTTCAAAAAATGTCGTTTCTGAGTGGACACGCTAAATTCACCTTTATTCCATATCCCAACGAGCTGTTTTTCTTTTTGATTGTTTGCATTATTCATAGAGATTATTTGACAAAAACAA
>MJUT01064003.1:399381-410968 GCA_002080005.1 Gigantidas platifrons
TTTTTTTTTACACACGACGCGTTTCTAGAATAACATTCTTCATCACCTTAAAAGGCAATCATTAGATTTTTGCTAACCATCTAAAGATGATGTATCAATAATCCTTGATCACCTCTGTCACAAAATTTTGAAAATATCGCTTTAGGTTTTACCTTATTTTTTTATTATTTTGTTTTTCAGTTTGTTAACTTAAGCTATTAATATTTATCAATACAACTCCATGAAAACCTCACGACCCCAGAATTGTTAAAAAAAATTAATGTCAGAAATGAATCTGGTTGATTGATTTTTGGTGTTTAGCGCCATTTTAATAATATTTCAGCTATGCCATGGAGACCAGTTTTAGTGGTAGAAGAAGCCAGAGTACGCGGAGAGAACCACCGACCATGGGCAAGCAACTGGCAAACGTTATCACTTGCGGTTGTGAGTCAAGTGCTCCCTTTTGTAATTTTCAAAGCCGGGTGTGAACCCATCCCGTATTGGTGATAGTCTTGTATGAGTTGTTAGGTAATCCAACTACCTAACTCACTGAGACACACGGGTACTTGAAATGAATCTGGTATTACGTTTAAACGTTGGAATATATATATACATGAATATAGAAAATGTTTATTATTTTTTAACCAAAAGGGTATCTACCCACACCATCACCAACCTATCTTTAATTTGTTTTCTTAATGCTCTCTATTCTTGATCAGTATTCACATTTAATGTAGCAAATATTCATATACACGCATACTCTGTTAAATAATGCTATAATTTATTATTAACAGGAGAAGACATCGTATGTTTTTTTCAACTTGTGTCTTATAATATTTGCACATTTGAGCGGATAAAATATGCTGAAACCAAATACCTTTAAATGCTATAAGTACGACAGACACTATCATAGGTATTCCTACGAACAGATGACAGCCAATAGCTAACCTCCGTCTACTCACTCTGAAGTAACAAGTATAGTCCGTATTATTGGCTAGATGAGGCTTGATTTTCGAAATAAAATTAGATAATTTGCATATTTAAAATTACAATTTGGTACTGGTTATTTGCTCAATGATAGCACATGTAGTAAAGTTGTATTAAAACAATAAATTGTATTTTGAATTTTAATGAAACTACGGATTTGGAAACCTTTCTTTTCATAAAATTTCCTAACAATAACTAAAATATGTACTACTTCTATCAATCATAGAGTTAAGATCGGAATATGATGATTTTTGCAAAAGTATCTATTATTTTATAAACCTTTTTCATCGGATTCTATGCGCTGTCGTATACACGATCGTTTGGTTGTTAGATTTTTATTTATCGAGTATGAGATCAGTGCCTTTCACCGCATAAGTTAGCGGGAAGGTCGATTCATATCCGTGGTAAGGTGTATTATATTTACTATTACACAATAAAGTTTTATCAGTTACTTCCGGCAGACAGTTTTTCTCTGAATTCATCCACCAAGCATGGATGCCAGACAACTCGACCCGCCGACAACTTGGACCGAGACATGTCGGCCCGTAAGCGAGGACTAGTTGGCCCGTATGTTAAGACAACTCGGATCGTATCGGTGATAGCTCTTAAAGAGTACATTTACGTCTACGTTTCCGACTTACGCCCTTTAGTGAAACGGTCGCCAGTTCTTTAAAAGAAAGAAAGAAAAACAAATTTTAAATCTCAAAACATGTACCTGTTTGTGTAATATTTACATACTTCCGACGTTCGTTTGGCACTTCTTATCCATACTTACCTAAAGTTACAAAAATAAAAAGCCGACTCGATATGATTTTCTCTCGATTTCCATCAGTAAATACATTATTTATTTTCTCCCAACAATCTAAATAACTAATAGTCGAAAAATAAAATAATTTAAGAAGTCGGGAAATCGACAAAAGTGGAAAAATTAGAGAAATTATGGGGGAAATAAATATTTGCGTTTTGGGAAGCTGATGGGTCCCTATATGTTTACCAGTTATCAATTTGCAAAGTTCAAAGATCAAATTAATATTGGTCCTGGTTATTAGGTAATAAGTGTGAACGGTATGTGCCGATCAAATGTTATTATTTATCAGAATGAAACCAAATTTGAAATATATTGTAATGATAAAACAGAAAGCCACCATACCACCGAAAAAATGTTGAAAGTGGCGATAAACACCATAACCTGGGTAATGGACAAAGTCACTCATTATACATACTGTGACTTTCCGGGGTATAGTAAATGTGGAAAAAATATATTGTGACGTTTTTTCCTGTTACCGGCGGCGACAGCTGAAATTACCGGAGATCATTCTAATGACATCCCTGACAACCTATATATTTTTTTAAATAAAGGTAATAAATTACGTTGATTCTGAAATATATTTATTTTAAAAGCCATGAATAAACAAAACATCAACTACATACACTGCATGCAAGACAAGAAATTATGTTTCCTAAAAATCAAAATTAAAAAGTTCATCACTTATTTTTGCACAAGTTACTATTATAACACCTTGGATTACATAAAACATTTGCTCTCACACATTTGCAAGTTTTTCTTGTACAACCCTTTTTACAACTGCATTTCACAAAGCGGGCCAGTCTCCTGTTGATTGTAAGCGGGGTGCCTCACGTTCGGTAATTTCAGTGTATGAATCGACTTAGGATTCTGACACACCATGAAAAGTGGACGACATGGGTTGGTTTCTCGAAAATGTTGAGTTTCGTGGTCGATGTCAAATTCCCAGCTTATATTGTCCGAACAAAAATGTGTTACGATGCATAAAATATTCCGAGGATCGCCACTATGTACGTCATCTGTCGACGCTAGGTATTGGTATGGTGACATTATCCTCGATATCAATTGGTCGCAATTTGGTTTGATCTAGTAAGAAGCTCATATGTGCATTTGTCTTGTTCATTTGTTTGAAATAAAGAATTGCATACAGTACATTCGTGTTTACAATCCATAGGTACAGGAATGTCATTTGAATTGTAATCCTCTATGGAATTAACATTACTATTCATATTATTCGGTATATTATCAGACGGTTTGTCATTCAAATGTGCTTGTTAGTCTTCTTTTTGTAGAACCTGAAGAATTGCATTCGGAATATGAGTTTTTGATAGACCAACTGGAGAATATCACCATTAGATCTGAGACTGATTAGTGTCTTGGTTTACCATGAATAATTACTGTTTCATGCCACAGTCCCTTTAGCTCTGTGATAAAGTTTGCCGTAAATTCACTACCAGATTAAAAAACGCTGGTAGAATAAAAATATCCCTATATTTTGTTCTATTTTATCAATATATGCTTAGAACATAGTTAACAAGATGCAATGAACAGTCAGTAAATAAGTGTAAAAACTCATTAGCATGGTTAGTAATTACTTGTAATTCCTGAACAATTTCAGTAAAAACGAGTAATTACTAAGGCAATGGGGATTACGCGTATTTACTGTTTTTCAGTTATTACGTGTAATTACTGGTTACGCTTATTTACTGTAACATAAAATGGACTTAAGGACGAGAACTACAGAATCATTCAGTTATTCGTTGGAGTGCACTAATTAATACATCATTCTTATTCCTCATGGTAACAGCACGGACAAATGCAGACACTAGATAGAATGGCTTTCATAGAAGCTTTTGTAATTCACTATGAGTTGTGTCGTATTTTAGTTAATTTAATCAACTAATTAAATGGGTCCTAAATACCAACTGACACAAAAACATCCTTAAACGGTGAACTGTTAATGAAATAACGGGTAGAATATTTAGAAATTCATGAACTGACTTTATACTTCTGGCTTAAGATTTTGTTTATGTAGTGAATACCGGTAATATGTTTTTTTTTAAGTTACTCACTGTTAATTACTTAAAAGAACTGTCATTGGGACAAATGTTGTCTACCTATAGAAAACTAAATATAATTATAGCGTACTTCCCGTCTGTAAATTGTGAGTAATACATTTTTCATAGTAAGGATAAAGTAAGCCCTACTGTTCAAGGACAATTTTTTTTTCTAAATTTTATCATTTAAATTCTGGTTATGCCAAAGAGTGTAATTTTAAAAACTTTTGGTCAGATGCTCATTTATCTTACAATTTTGAGAATGTATTTTAATTAAATTGTCCTTGCTGTTACTGTCATGTGCTTTGTGTTACCCTTAAAAAGTTAATTCCGATTTAAGTTTAAAATTTTCTGGTTAAAAATCTGAGTTACAGATGTTGTTCTTAATAGTTTAATAATTAGATGTTTTATGTGTTATTATTTGCCATTTCCTTTAAATTAGATAGGTATTTTTTGTCAAAAAGTATTTTCTGTTACTTTTGTGTTCCTCATGCTATTGACGAGTCCTTCATGTTACCAACTATATTTTGAGAAATTATAAGAAATTCAACAATTACCTGAATATCCAAATTAAGGCTTAATCTCTTTTAATATAAGTTAGTCCTTAAGGACTATCAATTTGCTTAATTAAAATCATGTAGTACATAGTGAACATTGATATTCGAAGGGAAACCATTCAGAATTGTGAAATAGAATTTAGCATCGTTTAAATTTTTCATTTTTCATAGAAACTTAAATTTTTGTTACCAAAGCTAGTAATGTTTTATTCTTTTTTAAAGTTCTGCAGTATTTTATAAAAAAATATTAAAATATCTGATTGTTTTTCAAGTTTTTGATAAGGTAACAGTAAGGACAGCTGAAAGGCATTTGATGACCTATATGTATATATATTTCAAATATTGATTGATTTGTTTTTTGCAGATTGCTTGTTCAATGCACAAAAATGATAGAAGTTATCATTAAAGTTGCTTAGAACATTGAATTACTATTTTGGAAACCCAAAATTTCCTGAGTAGATATGACGACATTTTTTGAAAATGACCGATATATGCTAATAGTGGAGTAGGAGTTGCTTACCATTACGGAGGGACCGAGTAAGCTCCTGGATTTCAGAAGGGTTAGCGTTGCTTGATATTTAGTTTTCTGACTAGTTCGTGTATATAATTGTTCTCTTTTGTGTCCGTTTTTTTTCTTTTGGCCAGTGTATTTCCCGTCCTTGAGTTACGGCCTCTGATTACCCATTTGATATCTTCAAACGTTTCTTTTTTCGGGCAGTAATCTAAATTGTGACGACTTTTGTTTACCTCCATTTTCCGGACGTCTCTCGAATAAATGTTGAGCTTTGCATTAGTGATACATTATTTCAGTACTTTAGCCAAAGATATTATTGTATTCAAATATGGTAGGACTTCCAATATTTATAAATATTCACATTTTATGGAATATGAACTAAAAAAGTAACATAGACAGTGTGCGATAAAAGACAGGAACAGGTTCTTCACGAGCACATGGGTTCTGTATTGTTTTGTGTCGTCCATTTTCGATTGATAGTGATATATAAGAGGTTACAAAGTTGCATTTGCGGAGGTGGTGCGAGATTGTGCAACCGAAAGTGACGTAACCCCGAAGATGTGGAAGGGTGCGTGCATGCGAAAACGGAAGTTGAGGAGGGGGGGGGGATGGGGGTCCCGGCCTTTTTTCCTGTAAAAAATTTTCCGCACTTTTTCCAGTACTTTTCTTTTCCGCGCTTCCTTTTCTTTACTTTTTCCCGCACTTTTTTTTCCATACTTTTTTTTCGGTTTCGCGTGCTTTTTTTCTTACTATTGTAGTAGTACAAGTACCATCGCTATCTGTGACCAAGGTCACGTTACCCCGAAAGGGTGGAAGGATGTGGGCATGCGCAACCGGAAATAGAGGAGTTCTACCTATTAGAGAGTCTTTTCACTGGAAATGACGTTACCCATAGAGCTTCCCTTGGAAGTTGGGGGTGTTCTCTATGACATACGCGTCTAGCCCTTTTCATGGTTATCTGTCCCTTTTTATTTTCATATAATATTCAATAATGGTTTTCACCTACGGTGTTTTCGGATATGTTGTGTAATAGTCTATCACATCCGCGTTGCATTTTTGTTACATTTTCAGATATCTTTTATTCATTAATTGTTCGTTTTTGCTATATTTCGTGAACTTTCTATTTATAACGACGTTTTTTGATTCCTGCCTCTGATTTTCGTGTTTATTCAACATCTTAATCACTATTTTGTTGACTTCTTGTAGGTTTGTCATATATGTTTACGTTAATGTGTGGTATTTTCATAATGTGCTTCGCTTTGTCTGAGATTTTGTCGTTTTTCGTGTTTTGATTGGAATTTCAACACTATTGTGGCGGCGGTTGTGGCAAACACTTCCCTGATTTCATTAAGAGAGGGGTGGGGGGCCCATTAACTGGTTTAACCTCGCCATTTTTAATGAAATTCTCATACCAAGATTTGATTGATTTAATTTTTGGTGTTTTAACGCAACTTTCAACAATATTTCAGCAATATCATGGCGACCAGTTTTAGTGGTGGAGAAAGCCGGAGAGAACCACCAACCATGGGCAAGCAACTGGTAAACTTTATCACATGCGGCTGCGAGTCGAGTACACCCTTTTTGTAATCTATAAGGCCGGGTGCGAACCCACGCCGTATTGGTGATAGGCTTGTATGAGTTATTAGATCAGAGACCTAACTCATTGAGCCACCCGGGCCCCCAAGACAGGAGAATAAGCAATCATGCATATGTGTTATGGATATCGAATTTGCATGTGATTCTGAGATTTTACCATTGGATTATAGAATTTTTTTTCTGACGGTGTGGTTTCTTTTTTTAAATTTTATTGCGCATGCACTGCTGATCTGTCTCTAGCCAAAAATGACTGCAAGTACTATGATACATATTGATCTATGAAATGTTATTTCAGGTGTCAAGCAGGATCAGGACTTTGCATGGTAGAGAAGGCCCACCGGAACCAGTGTCTTAAGAAGTGTATTCAAATGGGAATGAATAAAGATGGTGAGGATCTACTTTTCAGCAATAAACTTAAGTTAGGTGCTTCACCAAGAATAATTTACTCCTCGAATAAGCTATAGATATTTTATCGTTCTCAATTCATTGTGTACTGGTAAAAGAAAAAGTCCATTAATTTCAATTTAGCAATGTAAAACGGCGTTTTGTTGCACCTTGACAGTGTTAATAATAATAATAATAACAATTTTCGATGACATTTCAAATTCAACTTTTTATCATTTTAGAATATATTTTCCTTCTATCACCTTTACGTGAACGTAAAATTTCATTCTTCTCGTTCCAGCTGTTCAGAATGAGCGGCAACCAAGAAACACAGCCCAGGTGCGACATGACCAATTATTAAGTGAACTAGAAGGTCCATTCCCCCATAATACTGCGACAGTTTCAGCTACTCATCCAGCGTTTAGTCCGGGAATCAACAATAGATTTATATCTGGTCTTATAACAACCGATAGCAGCTCTAAGCTAGAAAAGGATGAACGAGGTACCCAATGTTTTGTATAATGGAATAAATTCAAATACCATAGCATCATGAATTGATGATTTTAGTATTAACAAATTATTGAAAGTGAACAAAAATTAAATAATATAAATATTTAATTAACAAGGGTACTAACTATGACTTTTAATGAGGTTTATATAATTATGCAGAAAAAATTGTTTGAGCCGACAATACTAGTGGAGACAAGCCACTGTCTATTTCAACAGGTGCATTTGCGATTATACAAATGCATGCAGAAGAAATATTAATTGATGTTTCTATGCAGTTACAAAACCTGAACCTACGAGACCATTCAAATACAAAACAATTGCTATACAAACACAAAAGCAAAACCACACATTAACCTTAAGACAACACGAAATCTGAGTAATATGACGTTTTGAAAAATAATTAAATAATTTCCTTCATGATATTAAGTGATTAATGATGTTTTTTTTTAAAACGAGAGGACTTTTCTCAGTCATCTCTCATCGAAGGGCTAAGCCCTGAGATGAGAGATGACTGAGAAACGTCCTCGAGTTTTAAAAAACATCTTTAATTATTTTATCGCTATTTTGTATTCATAATTAAATAATTTTTGTTGAGATACTGACATTTTTTTTAAACACAATTACTATTTTATATCGTTAATCACTTAATTATCAAGAATTTGGTAATGTGACGTCATCATAACGTCATATTAGAAAACAAGATACTACTACGTGCGTCCTTGACTACGCTTAGCGATTAGCGATAATTGGAATCATCTCATGTAAACGTGATATGAAATATACCGGTTTTAAACATCAAAGGGAAAATAAACAAAATAGCGATAATAAACAAATATCATTGTTATATAAGTCTGCTAAGGATGCTAAAGATATCTCAAAATTATAATGGATGCATGTTTTTGGTGACTATGATTATGCTTTTTGTACCGGATACCGATCAATTCGTCTGACAAGAACAGTCACTGGACACAAGTTCTAGAATAGCGTATGTGATCATAGGCTTTGCTACTGTGGCAGTGTCTATAGTCCTTTGATTTACGGCTTCTGGAAAATATAGTATTATTGGGACAATGAAGTAATGCTTAAATCACAAATCTTGGAGCTCAGCTGTCACTCGGTGTCGGTAGCTTAGTACAGAATAAAAATGTTGTTCGAACATATTGTATAAAATCTGCATATTTGTAATAATTTTGCAATAAGTTTGCAAAAATTTAGTAAGAATTGGGACATATCGCATTAATATATCAGATTGTAAAATGGCGTTTTCCTCCTCTTCCAGCTGTACATGATGAAAAAATTGATGTAACAAGTATTGATCAGGAGCGACCGGTACACCCTCCATCCAGTCAGTATCAAGAGGTGTCACTGTATTCACCTGGACAGGAAACAGTCTATGAATGTTCAGCTCGTCTTTTATTTATGGCCGTCAGATGGACGAAAAATTTACCATCATTCGCTAATTTACCATTCCGGGATCAGGTATGTAAATATATTTGAGTTATTTATTCTGTAAATGTCTATTTAAGGATTGATAGCAATTTTTGTTCGATTCGGAAATAACCTGTCAGGTTGTACACACCGGGTTACGCAATGGTGTGTACATCCTGACTGAGGTTATTTCGAATGAATCGAACAAATAATTTCGAAATCCTTATAAATTAATTCAATTTTTTTTTGTTATGATATTGAAAAATATATTTATTTGAACAAAATAAGGCAAATAATCGGAAATAAATTTATATAACCCCAACAGTGCCACATTTAAAGAAAATTAACTGATGACAATGGCACGCGACGCGTTGAGAACAACGTATATTTTTAGATTCCGTTCATTGACAAATAACCTTAACTTATTAAACCAATCAAAACACGTATAAAATGACATGTGACTCTAAAATTAATTTATTTAAGATTTGTACTGGATATATATGGGTTTCAAGACCTATCACTTGGATCAAAATCAGTTAAATACACGCCCATCTGATTTTCTAATTAAAAATTTACGAAACTTTAAATTTACAAAAAGTATTCTTCCCTGAATGACAAAGATAAATGTCGACCACGAGCATTTGTTCACTGGCTTAACTCAATAAGTGAGTTCCATGGTTTATGCAATCGCAATGGTAGTCACATAATCTTGTGTGATAAGAAACAAATGAACTACTGACTCTATGGGCGGGACGTAAGGGTATCATGATTGGAGAAGGTGAAGGATCCCTTCTGCGTGAAATACAACCCTGCACCGGGTATTAATAAGCAAATACCGTACTAAGAGTGGTCATTGTTAGCTTGTTGTAAAGGGAAACGTGACCTAATATATCCTTAATATTATAGCGCTCACCATATACGCACGTTCTACCTCTACATCATTTTATGTATTGGATTCCATCGCGCAATCTGGGGATGTTGCAAATACAGTCTAAATTCTATACAGTGGGTATTCCATGGGAGGGGGGATTTCACAATTTGATTCTAATATGATGAGTTAAATTCAATGCCAAGCTGCCCACGACACAACGTGAAGTGAGTAGTATTTTATGAGAATACACAATATAACGCAACACACAGGTAAAATGCATGATGAGCAATTTTATTATTTTTCGATTGAAAAAAATAAAAGGAGAAAAGAAAAAGAGTCGGACAATTTTGTAAAAGGAGTAATAACAACCGACTAGTAATACATGTACCTACCTGTTAACAAACAACACGTATGTAATACATTGATACGAAATTACAAGGAACAACATCGGACCGCATTTCAAAATTAGTTCACTTTATAGTTAAGCTGGTAAAATATAAATATACAATGAAACAACACTGTCAGTTAGTGCGACTGATCTCTGGAAAAGAGCTAGCACAAATGGTGAAAAAGACTATTATATTATCTGATATCTAAATAATAATATATGCTTTTTTGTGTATTATCTTCTATAGGTGATTCTTCTGGAGGAATCTTGGAGCGAGATTTTCTTATTGTGTGCAATTCAGTGGTCAATGCCGATGGATTCATCACCACTACTAGTAGCACAGGACCACGAACAACAAACTAACGGGAAAACCGGACCCTCGGATATACGGCTACTGAAAGAAGTGTTTGCTAGATTTAAAGCAGTGCAGGTGGATCCAGCAGAATTCGCCTGTATGAAGGCCGTAGGACTATTCAAGCCAGGTATTACAGTTAAATAAATATATATTGTTTTAATCATGCATATCAATTTAAATTGTTATGCATGCTGTAATTTCTGACGATACGGTTCAACTGGACCTTTATTAAAAAAAGTGCCATGACTACAAATATATTTTATATCACCATACACTCTTGATATGTATATGATACATGTAATCATGACAACAAATAAAAGTGCCCCAAAACAACTCGATATTATAATAAGCGATTCTGTGCATTATTCTTATTCTGATGTTTTGAAAGTCCCGTCTGATATTAGTGATCATGATGCATCAATAATTTTTATAGACTGTCCTAAATTTCAAACCAGATCTTTTCAAAGAGAAGTATGGTTATATGAACGAACTGACCATGGAAATCTTTCAAGCAAACTCGATACCGTCGATTGGAATGCATTACTTTCTGACTTGGAGGATGTTGATGAAATGTGTAATACCTTCACCAACACATTCCTCGGAGTCGCAAGGGAGTGCATTCCAACCAAAATGGTCACTGTACGTAATAGCGATAGACCATGGTTTAATAGTGAACTCAGAAGAGAAATTAGAAAACGAGACCGTATTCGAAGGACAGCAAAAAAATATAACAAACAATCAGATATCGACAAATACAAGAAACAGAGAAACAAAGTTAATAATTTAAAAAAGACAGCTAAAGAACATTTCGAACAAAATTTAGATACTTTAATCTTAGAAAATATATCAAATCCAAAAACTTACTGGAAAATAATGAAGATGCTAATTAAGTCTAATAAAGGATGTAGTAATATACCCCCTCTCCAAAATATAATTCAGGATGAAGGACTAGATGAGGTAGTTTACGAAGACGACGAGAAGTGTGAATTACTAAATAAATATTTTAGTTTTATATCTTCTTTGGAAGATGCCAATATTCCTCTTCCAGATATTGAACATAGGACCAATAATTTTCTGCGAGACATAGTCATTACAACAGATGAGATTGTTGATATTATTAAAATTTTAAATCCTAATAAAGCGTCGGGACCTGATA
>MJUT01064003.1:433200-446428 GCA_002080005.1 Gigantidas platifrons
AGGTATTGATATCTTTGACCAAGAGGAGAGGGTATTGATATATTTGACCAAGAGGAGAGGGTATTGATATCTTTGACCAAGAGGAGAGGGTATTGATATCTTTGACCAAGAGGAAAGGGTATTGATATCTTTGACCAAGAGGAGAGGGTATTGATATCTTAGACCAAGAGGAAAGGGTATTGATATCTTTGACCAAGAGGAGAGGGTAGTGATATATTTGACGAAGAGGAGAGGGTATTGATATCTTTGACCGGTTTAACACCGCCACATTTAGGAGCCTGCTCCAAACAAGGACCTGGATTTCTTATTTGAATTCAATGATTTGAGGTGAGAGATGATTTGTCCTTTTGTTGATATTTGGTGGCTTTTTAACTAGAATAACACGCCGGGTCTCGCTAGTGAAACAGGAACTGTTTACCTTTCCGAAACACCTGAGTTAACCCCCAGTTTTGAGCGGGGTTCGTTTTGCTCGATTTTCTGTGTATTATTATGTAGATCGTTGTTTGTTCTTTTTGTCCTTTTTCTTTGGCCATTGTCTTTCTTCTATTTACGGATTCTTGTTACTCCAAACTCTTTTTAATGACCATTCCTGGTTCAACTTTCATTAATAAAATTGACATAAACTCGTTGTTATAAGGGTAACACCACGGGTGCCACTAGTGGAGCAGGAACTTCTTACCCTTCCAGATCACATGAGTTCACCCCCGGTTTCTAGATGGGTTCGTTTTACTCAATCTTTAGTTATCTGCGTAGATCATTGTTTGCCTTTTTCCTTTGGTCATTGTATTGTCTGTTCTACTTCAACTTACAGATTATGATTATCTCCCTTTGATATCTTCAAATATTTCGTACAATAAATTATCAAATAACAGGACGAATGAATTTGACAAAATAAATATCACCTGTATGTGGATATCGAATTTACTTGATATAAACTATAGAGTTCAAAATATACGAAAAGGCAAACTAAAAGAGACATTGAACAAAAAATTAGAAAGTGATGTCATGTATTACAGAAATGACATTTGTTCCGTTAAAATATAGTCTGATTAAAATCAGTTCTTATGACATGATTCCCCCTCCCTCCGACACACATCTGATAAAACCGAGAAAGCCGCTGCTAAGATTTGACCAGCGTCGCTTTCATTGGTTGGCCATGGGTTCATGACCTCTAATCGGGTTCTGTCATGTGTTGGGGGAAAGTTGCGTAATATAAAAACATAATTTAATCAGATTGTTAACAATATTCCCTATGTCCCCCTGAGGTGTAATATAATAAAATGTTAGAATCCTATCGATGACGACTTTAATTTATTTCTGATATGATTTGGAATATTTATGCATTTCAAAATTCGTGGTATGAATCATAGTAAATATTTCCGACTTATGTACTCTGTCCAATAGATTTATCAATATATATATGACAATATATAGAAGGGTAGTATATTTGTGAGATAAACGTGGCTTCATGATTGGGGATATATCATTTCCCTTTTCCTTTCTTCATTCATGACTTGTCACTGGGTTTGTAGCAAGAGTGACTGGATAAGTGCCACGTGCGGAGGAGGACCTGTTTTCCTTATCCAGAGTACATGAGTTCACCCAAGTTTTAAGTGGGGTTCCTGTTGCTCGATCTTTAGTTTTCTGTGTAATGCTTTGTGGATCGTTGTTTGTCCTTTTTCATTTGAATATTGTGTTGTCTGTCCTTCGATATATGGCTGCTGGTTACTTCGTTGGTATCTTCAACCTTTTCTTCATGGACAAAATTGTCGATATTTTCAATGTACATGCGATAAATTTGATAACACTTTCAAAACCAAGTACACAAATACTCACCAGGGCAACCAAAATCATTTTGTTGTAAGATAGATAGTTGTTTTCCATCGAAGTCATTACAAGTTACAGATGATACATACCCATGGTTTAGTTTAAACCATCTCCAGAATGGGATGTTATTACAACTACCGCAATGCATATCAAAAGTACTAGAAATAAAAAAAAATATCTCTATGACAAATTGACATTGAATCTGTTAGAAGTATCTACGGTAGAAGTGATCCCTATGTGACAGCTATGTAGCAAAGATTACACAAAAATACTATGCAGAGGGGAAATCTGTACCCATCAGACACATATACATGACCAGTCCATCTCCAGGCTTTGTACATGAACTTCAATAAAAAAAATATGGCGGGTTGAAAAGAAATGATAATTACTCATATAAAGCAATAAGAAATTTATATATTAAAGTGAAAAAATTAAATAAATTCAAGATAATAGTCCAGCATCATCTGCAAGGTATCGGCAAAAGATAAAGGATACAGAATTATTTCAAAACCAATGTAACGCTGAAGCAGTCATCTTTAAGAGAACTGACAAAGTACATGTTATGTCGGTGAGATCACATAACCGATGTCATCATTATGTTAAGTTTATAGATTAGATGTCGTGTCAATACACATTACTGCAATATTACGTACAATACAACTTACAATGCCAGCTTTGGTACATTCACGAACGCCTCTCCACTGACAAATGATATTGTGTTGTCTACCATGGTTCTGAAATATAGCTTCACATTAGAAAGCAGCATTAGAATCTACACCCCAGCATTGTCAAAGCCTCTGCATTGTGTGTTGTAAGAGGAGCATTGCTACATACATTCAATGTATGTAATATTTTGTCAAGCTTGCAGCGACATATACTAAGATTGAGGAACGTAAACAAACAAAAACCCAGGTGCTCCAGAGAGGTATGCAGTTGCTGAAATAGTACACTGTATTAATTCTGCTCCACGTGTTAGTAAATGGTATACCTGTGGAATTATCACGTGGGTATGTATGTCATTTACCTCAAATTTAACAGCAATGGTTAACTATCTACCAGATTTTATGGCAAACGAGACAACTTCAGCTTGGTTAACTTTTATTGTTTTGCCATGAGGAAATGAGAGGATTGTTAGTACGACTAACAGAGGCTATCCATGGTCATTTTTGACACAGATATACCGTAACTGGTAACCAAGTCATGGAATAACATAAGACAATACTTCCATTACATAAAGGTTCGACAGGTCTGATTTAATTGTTATCAGAAAGATAAAAAAAATAAACAAATACTTGAAAATTTGATACTGTGTGTAGATGTATTGTTTTGGTGGGTCCGTGTTATTTATGTTGTCCTATTATGTGTCTTTATTTTCCGAGGTCCGTGTTGTGATGTCCGTTGCGAAACGGTGTTCGGTTCGTCTTCTTCTCCGTTTGTTTGTTGGGGGGGGTTCATGTCTTATTTACGTAATATGTGTTTGTTTGAGTATGGTGGTGTCCAACACATATTGTGTTGTGCTTTTGTTTTCCCGTTCTTCGTTTTGTGTACCCTATGTTGCCAGTTTCTCTGAAATTGTATTATTGCCCCTTCGGTATTCTCTCACGGTTTTATTCAACATATTATATTGAATAAAGTATATATCACCTTTTTGTTATTATAAAACAGTAAGTATGACTTGTATTGACATAATGTAGTTATGCATTTGTACAAATCATACTAAATGATGCTCACAGATCTCCTATGTTTGGTAGATTGTTAAAAATGTTCTCCTCTATCACTGATGTCATTGTTGTCTAACCTCCTATAAGGGTCCGGGTGGCTCAATGAGTTAGATAGTTTTTATACTTTTTCTTTTGACCATTGTGTTGTCTGTTCTTCTTCGATATACGGATTCTGGTTACCCCTTTGGTATCTTCAAATTCTTCTTTAATGCAATGTGGATACTCAAATACTCTTAAGACAATCTGGATAATTGTAAATTTCGTTTTTATTCTCGAGAAGTTCATCTGTCCAAAAACATGACTTCAACAGTTTACAAACCATTCCTCTTGAAAATGCATAAACGGGTTTAAGGAAAGCATTTGCAACGCAGTTAACTTTAAAATGATAACAAACGTTACAAATGTATAGTTTTCGGTCATGAATTAACTGATTTTATTTTGTCAAGCACGAAAAAATACAAAATGCTGTACACAGAAAATGGAGTCATGACAACGCTGGAGTTCATTATCGATAGCATATGTGTAGAGTTCTGAGGGCATATATATTTTCATCAACTTGTGTTATATACAATACACTAATATTGTTTTTATCCTGCAATTTCGGAGTTAGGTAGTGTTTTTTTTTAATTTAGAAAAATAAATATTCCTCAAACCTTTCGTGGGCCCCAATGTAAGTTATGTGGCGTGTCTTTGTAGCAGAGTGATATTTTCATCTCTTATTAAATTCATATTTAGGATACATTTAATTGTTTATTATTCTTATAAATAAAATGAATACTAGTATTTGCAAATGATTTATTTAACTTTTTGCAGAGTATTTCTATTAAGGGTTTTACCCTTAGACATTTCTAACTTTACTGTGAGTACCCTTTACTCTAAAGTTCATGTAAATAATTATGGGGGGTTATATTTGAAACGGATTTCATTGGTTGTTTTCGTCTGGCGGGAAATGTTAATTTCCTCGTGCAAGGCTAGACAGACGAACACTGGACATTGAACGACTTGGTCGTATATAATACTAGACAGAATACTTGATAAAAATTATCCACAGAAATGACCAACTGAGACAGAATAACATGTAATAACTGTAAGTTACACTTCTTTTAACTGTTTCTAATTATTTATTCACATTTACAAATTTCACAACGATATCACATTTTTCGATTAAACCTTCCCCCCTTTTTGGTCGCACGCCCGTAATATCCGAGTGAGTGAAAGACATGAGTGCATTGTATTTAATTCAGTTATATCTAGGTCGGTATTTTTAAATGTTATTAGCGGTGTAATTACACACTATTATTTTAATGATGGAAAGCTTTTGTTGTTTGGTTCGATTCATGGATGAACGGACAAGATACAGATGTAAACAAATCAGTAGCTCAATTCGCTACATTAATATGTTTATTGTATTTTAAAAGTCCATTGTATATTTATTAACACAAATATGTGAATTGTATTTATATGTATTTTTATAGTTGCACGTATACTTATATTGACATTTAGTCCTATTATTATAAATGTGTAATTTGGTTTGCAGGACTTGATGTAACTGGTGTAATAAGAATGTAATCATGTAGTCCTGTACCATTATTTTATCACCAAATAAAACACGCTCCACAAGTGGTAAGCATCGTTTATTGTTTATGTATTTTATGAACAGACGATTTTGTCTTGTATTTATAGTATATAATTTTGTAGAATGCATATAGAGTATTCTCCCTTGGCAGATTTGTCTATTATAACCAAATCTGGAATACATACCAAACTTGTGTATTAAATCAATAATGTTTGTAATTAATTGAATATTACAGTACATACACAGAATATTATATACTTGTATACATGTTTTTATAATTAGAAGGGTATCATTTAGAAATATGTCAGTTATGTTGTTACCAGACAATTGTAATTTATTGGAATAATATTAACAAGTTATATTGTTACACAGTTATAATTACATTGATTAAAACAAGAAGTTAGGTTGATAATCTTAATATTAGAACATATTTCGTACATTGTCAGAAGGTAAATTTGGATATAATAACCGATTATAACACACTGTATTGTATAATATGTTTTAGAATGAAGTCTGTGATAGTTTTGTCATTGATGTGTTATTTAATTTATTTATTCTATTATTTCAGTGTTAAATATCAATATATTATTGATTGTGGTAACAAATAAAGAACCTTGACCCTATGATGGAGTTACTTGTTTATGCCCCTAAAAAGGCACGTACTACATCTTGAAGCTGTATTTGTATATTATACAAAATACAGCACACCTGTATTCGACACGTTATTTGCTTACTAGAGTGCTCATTGCAGGATAAAAAACATTATCTGTAACATATCTTGCCATATTATGATTATACTTTTGTACAAATCAAACTAAACGATACTCACAGCTGACTTAGATTTGGTAGATTGTTGAAAGCCTTCTCCTCTATCACTGATATCTTATTGTTGGCTAAAGTCCTATAAATAGTCAACAAATATCTTGTGTTTATACTTTATTACACATGTAGCTTACTTTTCTGTTCTGTAGCTATTTACAAATATGGGCTTCAAATTGGGTTTAATTAATGAACGCTCTCAATCTTTACATGTTACGCTGTGTTGGTATGCTTGTTTAGAATTGATTGATGTTTATCGCCACCCTTAGCGGCATTTCAGCTATAAGAAAAAATACACAACTCATTCCAATAAATGTAGCTATTCACTAAAATAGGTTTCAATGAGGGTTCAATTAATAATGATCCCAATCTTTATCTGTTACACTGTATGTGTATGTTTCATTCGAATTTTAAAATGTTATTTTATTTTGGTGTGGAAATTGAATTTTTGCGTAAATTGTTAAACTAGATAAATTATACATATAAATGTATTGTAAGTTATAGAATGGAATACAAAAAGAGGAATACCTACAACCAATAAAGGTTCGTCAAGTTGTTGAATGTGTCTGATTTGATTGATGTGGTTTTATTGTAATGCAAATAACCGGAACATAAAATAAATACATCAATACTTTGATACATTATGTAGCTTGAATACATTGAATAAAGTATAATAAATATGTAGTCAATCTGTAAACATTCCCGATTTAATTGATAAAAAGAATAACTAAATATACCACACCTTCAGAAAAGATCGTACATCGAACTGTAAAATCGTAGACACGAAATCAAATTAATTACCTCGAACACATATGTACATGAACTCTTAATTGGTATTGATTGTGTTAGAATTGGATGCAAGAACACACACACGCATTTGTCTAAAAAAAATTCCATCGAAAATAAGAAATTGATTTTTAATAAAAACCTAAATGTGAGCATACCGGATATCATGGTAAATCCGGCATCGCTAAAAGTCGGTGATAGGGCTCTAATCAAAGAACCTTTCATTTCAAAGAATTCTGATAATCCTGCTTATTATGGTACTAGTTTTATGTGTAGTGTTATATACATTATTGTTTGTCCTTTTGTCTTTTGATCACTGTATTGTCTGTCCTCTGATATACAGCTTCTGGTTTCCTCTTTGATCTTTGTATTGTTTGTCCTCTGATATACAGCTTCTGGTTTCCTCTTTGATCTTTGTATTGTTTGTCCTCCGATATACAGCTTCTGGTGTCCTCTTTGATCTTTGTATTGGCTGTCCTCTGATATACAGCTTCTGGTTTCCTCTTTGATCTTTGTATTGTCTGTCCTCTGATATACAGCTTCTAGTTTCCTCTTTGATCTTTGTATTGTTTGTCCTCCGATATACAGCTTCTGGGTTCCTCTTTGATCTTTGCATTGTTTGTCCTCTGATATACAGCTTCTGGTTTCCTCTTTGATCTTTGTATTGTTTGTCCTCTGATATACAGCTTCTTGTTACCTCTTTGATCATTGCATTGTCTGTCCTCTGATATACAGCTTCTTGTTACCTCTTTGGTCATTGTATTGTTTGTCCTCTGTTATACAGCTTCTGATTACTTCTTTGATCATTGTATTGTTTGTCCTCTGATATACAGCTTCTTGTTACCTCTTTGATCACTGTATTGTTTGTCCTCTGATATACAGCTTCTTGTTACCTCTTTGATCTTTGTATTGTTTGTCCTTTGATATTCAGCTTCTGATTACCTCTTTCATCATTGTATTGTCTGTTCTCTGATATTCAGCTTCTGTGTATCTCTTTGATCATTATATTGTCTGTCCTCTGATATACAACTTCTGATTACCTCCGTGTTATCTTCGAACATTTATTGCAGCAAACATTAATAATCATGTTAATAAGTTAATAAATATGTTTAAAAACACTAATAATGACAGATTTTGAAGTCACGTGGGTAACAGTGTAAAGTATTCATAACCTAATATACACAATCATCATCACCCCTTTTTTCCAGAACAATGTACATATATTTGAGGTAAAGACAGTTATTTTATCTTACCCCGTATTGAAGAAATCTAACTTCAAAATAATAAATTTAACAAATACAGCATACTATGTTTGTAATCACAGACTTACAATGTACAAGTTTCACTAGGTAAATCTGTTGGAATACTATCCAGTCCTTTACTGGCGCAGCTAACTTGAAGTCCACATGACATGTTAACACAAGTACAATCCATAGGACATGACGATACTACACCGACAAGTAAGATCACAGCAACTATTGTTGTTATAAGAAACTCCATTTTGCGTACTCAGTCTACAAAGATAAAATGTATTTACTTAATATGCTTGTTTGTTTTATGGTGTTTAACGCCACTTTCAACAATATTTCAGTTGCTTAATAATTATTTTCGAATCTTATTTTGCACGTATAAATAACATTTAGGTAGATATATATTACATGATTTTTTTTATAACAACAGTTTATTTGAGATTGTCGTGAGTGAATGATTGTAGTTCAATGGCAAGTGAACAACATAGGCAATGACCAGTGCCGGATTTAGATAAAAAGAGGCCCTAGGCTATTCCACTTGTGAGGCTCCTCCAAATTCCCCACCTTCACGACTGGAGGAAGATGGAAGGATGTTTAATCAATTTCAATAAGGGCGAAGATGATGAGAGGTGTTTAAAATTCTGCAATATTCTGAAGTGGAGTGCAACTGTGTAAGGCAAACTACCGAAGGGTTGTTTAGAAAGTAAAGTACGCTATGACAACGTAAGTGTGAAAGTCCAATAACAATAACAGTGTTAAGAATATTATACACCTTGGCCGGAGGCTCCCTAAGTTTTGAACTCCTAGGTTTCAGCCTATCGAGCCTATCGGTAAATCCGGCACTGGCAATGACGTTTGACTGCCACCAGAAAAGTATTCAGATATGGGTAGTGGTGAACAATTTAGTCTTCATAGCTGTTACAATGCACCTTCCCTTTTTCAAAGTCTAGGTCTTAAACATGCATGGAGCGTGGCACTCACCTAGCACGTTTCCCACTATGGTCAAACTTTTCGTATTATAACCTGACAACGCCTCATAGAGAATGCCTCCTATCTGCCACCTCGAGAGGCGTTGTGCAACTCTTTGGATTGAGCTCTGTGAACCACCAGTACCCAGTAATCCCTTTGATGCATTGCCAGTACATCGTCAGTATGTATAATGACATCGACAAGTGTGCGGGTTTATTTGCTAAGAAGTTGACTGCATCACACAAAAATGTGTATCAGTATTGTTTGTAAGTGTTTTCGCTTGTAATACACGTATATCGTGTGGTATGTCGATATCATTAAACGTGAGAGAAACCAGAAGAGGCAATCGGGAGTGGACAATTCAGAGACACAGGAAACATTGGGAACAAAGCAAAGAACGCAGACAAACAAACACAAAACAATAACAAAACATACAACACAGAAAACTAAAAAGATGAACAACATCGAACAACCCGCTCTAACCGAACACTGTAAAATCTGCAAAATAACACCCTCTCCGTAGGAATTTTGCCGATCACTCTAAAAGTGTCATTTCCGGAGCAACAGACGACACAGTGCGACATCACAATTTGGTCTGCACACACGATGGCATTTGCGAAATATCTGAAGAGAACATACAAATCTTTAAAACTCCAAAAGATAGCTCTATCTACTAAACAATATGTTGCCGCAGCTGTGAAACGTTTTCGGGAATTCGTAATAAGTATTTCTAGAACTATAGTGGGATAAATGACCTTGAGAACTATTACACAAAATTAAATGAAAAGAACAATCAATCAATGCATAAATATTTGTATTCTCTTGTCTCGGGTGATGTCTTATCCCATAGGGTAATATTATTTTCCTCGTGTGGTAATCTACCATAACACTCTCCATTGAAGACAATATGCTTACTTAATCACGATTTTCAAAATAAAATATCACAATACCATAAATGTAATATTAAATAATTTGATTTAATTAACATAGGTAATTTTTGCTTACGTAATTTTACAGGTGGGTGATCACAGGTAAAGAACAGTTTTAATATACAAAAGGGGAAACCGAAAGCCGATATACAGACAATATAATGGCCAAAAGAAAAAGGACAAAGGGACTCATAATAATCTACAATACACTACACAGAAAACTAAAAATTGGGCACTAAGAACATTAGTAAAAACAGGGGATAAACTCTGATCCTGAAAATAGCCTATGTACGTCAGGTCATCTATTAAATGTGACAGGTTTCAAGATTGTTGTTTTCATACTTTATAAATTGTTTTTTTTTATCATAATATAGTTTATTAAAAAAAAAACGGATGCTTACAATAACCATAATGGCCCAGGATTGCACATTAAAGGGGAATTTACGGTAGGCACTACCGCCAAAATTTGTGGGCGGAGCTTATCAGCAAAAATCCCCGTTGGTATGAACAGCATATTTATGAAACTGTATGTCACATGACCAACGTGACCAAGGTCACATACCTCAGACATTTGGAGTGATTTTTGTAGGTTTTAGACTGATGAAGAATATTAATTTTCAATAATACTAAAAGTGTCGTTGGGGGAACACTAGTGACCATGCCTGTCAAATATTTAGCCCCAAAAGTAACTATGAAACTGTGTATCATTGATTTGTCTTCCACGAGATGACCGTGGCCAAAATAATGAAGAAACTGAATGTTTGCTCCGCCCACAGCTATTTATACCCACGTTCCCGGTTTAAGGGTTCCTGTTTTATTTCAATCTCACTTGTCCAGGGGTAGCAAGTGAAAAATTATATAAATAAAAGTAAAACTCAAGCATCCTTTATACTCACTTGATTTTACATTTCATCATAATATACACATTTAAAAGATATAATTATTACCACACATTAACTTTATGTTGATCAGTACTATAAAAGTCATTGTTTTCAATCTATGATCTGTATGATTTCTATTAAGGAGACATTTCCATTGTACTCTTCAGCTTTGTTACAAGAGGGGGATGCAGTGCCGGATTTACCATTGTACTTAGGTGTGCTTAAGCACAGGACCTCGCTGGTCGGGGGGGGGGGGCATCAACCTGCGAAAATTTTCTTTGACGAAGGATTTTTGCTTATGTGGTGCAATTTTAGATTTGAAGGCGTTCTGTTTCAGAGCGATTCCAGACATAATGATGGAGTTCATAGTCTATGGGAGTGTGCCACAAAGTCTACCTCCTTCAGGGCCCAAGCAAGTGGCCTCATTTGTCCTAAATCCGGCATGGGGGAGGGGGGGGGTATAATATTCATAACTTGACTAAATTCACAAAACAAATATCATTTGATTCTACATAAAAAATATTCTCACCTCAAAACTTTATTTTCCTCACGTTTATATATCATTTGATTATACATAAAAAATATTCTTACCTCAAAACTTTATTTTCCTCACGTTAAATACCACAACGAGTTAAGTCTCTATGTAATATAACCTGACTTCCTTGTTACTTCAGTGTCACGTTTACATATTTAATTGACCTAAATGCTTGATGGTGTGATTCTTCTCATAATTTAAATTCTAAGTTATCGATTTTTCTTTAAAAACAATTTGTTTTTTGGAGGGATGTGCTTTAGGGTTATGGTGTTTAACACCACTTTAAGCAATATTTCAGTTATATCATGGTGGTCAGTTTTACTGGTGGAGGAAACCGGCGTACTCGGAGAAAACCACTGATCTGCCGCAAAGCACTGACCAACTTGTTAATTTTGCTATATATACACTTCGACAAAAATTTAAGAGTCACCCTGTGTTTTTTTTCTTTATTTTTAAGGATGAAAGAAGTTGAACTCGAATTGCTTTTTTTTGGTAATATTTCATTATGGATTAGATCATGGGCTACAATTTGAGTAGTATTTTGAAGCTGATTATGGAATCAAATTGTTGGTTATTACAAGTGGAAAAAGGGCGATAATACGGAAATTTTAAAACTGCAAAAACGTTTTATTTGATACTAGTATTGATGTTACAAAGTAACCTGGCCGGCCTGTTTGAACTTCAAACTATGACCGTTGATGAATCTATTATTTATATGTAACACCAGCTTCTCGTACAAATAACAACAATCGGCTATTCATAGTATTGTTGTTTGCATAGTATAGAATATAGAAGGTATAATAATTGTCAATTGACTAATTAAATGGATCAGTGAATTCAGATGTAAACTATTTTACCTGTCCACCCTTAATTAAAAATGAAGGTTCCAATTCAACGACGACCGATAGCCACGCCCTGCCAAGTTAGCTTGAATCAACAATAATTGTTTTTCAACAATTTAAGAAAACGGACGAAACATAATTTTTTTCAGAGCTTTTGATTGAAGGTATGGAAAAGCCTTATCACACACGTTTACTCAGTAGAGAGTATAACCACCATGTTTACACCAAAGCTTTCGCACTCGCAATTCATGCCATGAACTAGGCGAAGAAGCCTCTCTTGTGGGAATTGTGTTTGTCAATTCAGACATATTTTGACATTGTGCATTACGTTGGTACTCGATTGGGTTCATATCATGGGACAAGGCAGGAAACTGAAAAGTGTCTTCGGGTCGATTATCAGTGGAATAATAAATAACCAGGACGTAGAAAGTTCGAGCATTTATTGCAGTCGGAAATACTTCCAAATATTGACCCTGTAATGACAATATTAAAATCAATAAATAATGGTTCAAGAGAGATAACTCTGATAGTATATGAATGATAACAGTGGAATATTCATGGAAGTTTTCTATTCCATTATTTAAACAAAATATTCATTATCTATAAATTAATTATATATATCTGTTCATGGTTCTCATGGACATTTACTAATATCAAACAAGTGTTATTACATGTAAACAAATAGCTTCACATGAACCAACAAAAATAATACCAAAAATAAGAATAAACTAAGCATTATAATACCAAACAAAAATAATAGAAAAAATAAGCATAAGCCAAGCAAAAATAAGCATAAGCTAAACATTATAATAAGTAAACCAAAGACAAACAATGAAAACATGAATGACAAAAAAATATTGAGCAAAATGCACTGCAACAAGGTAAAGTAATTAGGAACACAAAAAAGAGAAGACAAAAGCGTTTCCATGTAATTAGTGGTTTTTTTGTTGTTGTTATTTCTTGTTCTTCCTTGTTTTAAATTTCACCCAACTCAGGGACAGACCATTTATCTTCCAGGGGGGAGGGTTATGGTTTTTTTTTCTAAAAAAATATTCTGATTCCCATTGATACTGAAAAAATATTCTGATTTTGG
>MJUT01064003.1:446571-475176 GCA_002080005.1 Gigantidas platifrons
CCCCCCCCCCCCACCTGCAAGTTAAATGGTTGGTCCCTTAGCCAAGCGGATACGTAAGCTATACGAAGTTTGGTCGCCGATATACAATATTGTTTAAAAAACATTATTGGACTTCGTCCCAGTTAGGTAACACCTATTATCATATTATATGTAGGCACACATTCTAGTATGTCGTGTGTCCTTAATAGGTCAAAGGGAGGCATATCTTACTGGTCACAATACAGACAAATACAACGGAAAGTTTCAATGCACGTTCTCGAATTGCACGGTTAACATTGATATTGGAATTTTGCCTTAACGCTCTCAATCACTTATTTAGTCGTCGCCAAATGAATCTAATTCACCAACAAATTTACGCGTGCTGGAAGAAATTGATAGTCCCGTATCAGTACACATGGTTTGCAATGATTTTGACAACGATTCTGAAAACGATTTGCCGTTTAACAATTTTTCCAGGTAAACATCGTCTCAAGAATTGGAAACAAACCCTGAAAATTGTGTCCTATCAGATCAAGAAGAGTTACATGAATTGGCGGTAGCTATCCAAATCACGCTGTAGGGTCTTTACTGGGTGTTTTGAGGCCTATTATTGAAACGATACCTAAAGATCCACGAACCATAATGAAAACACAACAACAATATGAGATTTCTCATACCTGTGGCGGTGAATATTATTATTTTGGTATATTGAATGGTATTAATAAAATAATAAGAAAGTACACAGATAGTCTTCAAGAAAACTTCAAACTGTTCCAACTTCAAATAAATATCGATGGATTATCCTCTTAAAAGGCACTAATCAACAATACTGGCCAATCGTAGGAAGTTTAATTAATGATACTGATAAAGACCCTTTCATAATGGTAATCGTTTCTGGTAGAAAGAAACCAGACAATTTGAATGCTTATTTGCACAGATTTATTGAAGAATAAAATAATCTTATACAAATGGCGTCGAAATTGACTCGAAAAAAATCAAGATAAGGATATATTGAATTAGATGTGATAACACTGCTCGTACCTTTGTAAAGAATGTAAATACATTTTCTGGTTATCATGGGTGCGATGCATGTATACAAAGAAAACGGTGGGTCGGTAAAATGACATTTCTAGAAGTTAATGCCGTTCAACGAACTGATCGGACAGTTATGCTACAAACACACGAAGTGCTTCACAATGGGGATTCGCCTTTGATAAATACTGGGGTTGGAATGGTTAGCCAGCTTCCCATATACTACATGCATTTAGTTTGTTCAGGTTTAGCAAAGCGCATATTGCTAATGAGGATTAAAGTGCCATTAAATATCAGAATTGGGCCTCGCGCAGTAGAAGAAATTTCAACGGCATTGCAAAGTCTGAAAGCATTCCTTGTAAATTTGCTCGGAAACATAGGTCTCTGGTGGAAGTTGATAGATGGAAAGCGTCGGAATTTAGGCAATTCTTTTTATACATAGGCCCAGTAGTTCTCAAACACGTGATTCATCCAAACATGTGTAGGCATTTCATCCTTTGGTCCATTCATTTCTTGTTGAATGAAAAACTTAAATACAGCATACAATCAATAATAACTCCTAGAAACTTTCGAAAAACATTTTTATGTTGTTTGTTTGATGGTGTTGAACCCCATTTCAACAATATTTCAGTAATATGGTTGCGACCAATTTAAGTGGTGGAAGAAGCCGGAGTGCCCGGAGAGAACCACCGACCATGGGCAAGCAGCTGGTAAACTTTATCTCTTGCGGCTGCGAGTCGAGTGCACCATTTAACACATTTTATGAAATGATTGACTAGAATAAAACTGTATATAATGTGCATACAGTAGTTAATCGTGCTGATGATGCTTCACAGTTTGGATCACTTGAAAATATTTCGTCTTTTCCATGCGAAAACTTTCTTCATAAGCTTAAAAGACTCGACAGAAAAACCGAATTTCCCCTCCAACAGGTCATCAGAAGACTGTCAGAGCAAAACCAGGAGAGGAGGGATCCATGCAATTAAGTAAATATGCATAAAGAACGCTCTGACGGGCAGATTCGTCCGCAAGTAACTGGGGCAATCCAATATAAGAAATAAAAAAAGCAGTAAATTTACCCTTCGCCTTCACAAAAAAAGATTCGCGTGTAATGATAGGACATATATGTTGTATTCACAATATAGTGAAATTTGGAAATTAAGTCCATATTATTTTCCAAAAGCTTATACGTTAGTGTGACGTTGTTTTTTTTTAGATCTCCACTGTCATCCAGATCTCTGGGGATTAAAGATATCTCGGGATTGGGACATACGTACCACGTAACACAGATAGAAAACATTGAAATATTGATTGATGCTTAACGATCGATTGGTTGGTGTTTATTGCCAACTTTAGCAATATTTCATTGATTGATTGGTGTTTTACGCCAACTTTAGCAATATTTCAGCTATATCGTGGCGTGATTAAATTTTATTATTATATGTACGCACCTACAAGATCCTTAGAAATAAAACATATTTGTTCATAAAACAATCGGATAATATGTACAAATAAAAGAAATATTAAAAAGATAAAAAACATAATTTTAGAACATATGTTATATAACTATATTTTTGTATATAAATTAATTTCTTTTAAAAATTGCAAAATTGTGTCGCCTGCGACATTTGTCAATAAATCACATAAATTGTTGACGTTGTAGAATGTTTGCCGAACATCGGCAAAATCTACGCAGTCTATTAAAACATGTTTAAGCGAAAAATTGGAATTACACGGAATACATTCCGGTCGTTCCTCATTATTTAACAAATAGCTATGAGTAAGTCTACTATGACCTATACGACATCTGGTCAGGACTACCCGTTCCTTCCGATTTTGACCGTAAGAACAGGGAGTCTTGCCAACTAGGGAATGCACTTCGTGTAATTTGTTATAAATTTGCTGGTTCCAGCTATCTTGCCAACGTTTTAAAATATATTTCACTATAAAAGGTTTAAAATCTGTGTAAGGAATAGAGCAATTGGATATAGGTTGATCCAATGCGTCCTTGGCTTCCTGATCGACGACAGTGTTTCCATGGATACCAATATGACTAGGAATCCATGTGAAAATAACATGTTTACCAATAGCAACAAGTCTTTTATAAATTTCAACTATTTTTAAAATGAAAGGGTTTTGAGTTTTACAACTCTCAATTGCCAACAGGCAAGAAAGAGAATCTGAACAGATCATAAATTTACTCTTATCAGAAGAGGCAACGAACTTGAAAGCAAGAAGTATTGCATTAGCTTCTGCACTGACGATTGAACTGGCAGATGGTAATCGAGTAGAGTAGACCTGCTGTCCGAAAACAGCTGCTGACGCTACTCTTTCACCGTCTTTTGAACCATCAGTATAAACTGCAGAGTATTCAGATGTTACAGATCTAATTTCAGCAAAATGTTGCTGAATTAGTAAAGGGTTTGTTTCAGATTTTTTGTATTGTGTAAGTTCAAAATTAAAAGTAGGTCTTGGATTTAACCATGGAGGATTTTCAGGAATTGCAATAGGTGCTATGTCATCCAAATTAATGTCAGAATTTTCAAGGTGTGATTTTACTCGGAGTCCAAAAGGTTTAATTGTATTGGGTTGTTTATCGTAAACATTTTCATATAAAGGATTAAAAACACAGTCATATGCCGGATTTGAAGTATAAGCCTTCAATTTGGTCGCATACTGCATACCAAGTTTGATACGTCTGTTTTCAAGGGAAGGCCCGTTTGCTTCAACATACAAACTCTCAACTGGAGACGCTCTAAACGCTCCAAGTGAGAGTCGTAATCCTTGGTGATGGACTGTATCAAGCAACTTGATATACGATGGACGGGCTGAACCGTAAACTATACATCCGTAATCCAATTTGGATCGAATTAACGATCTATATAAATTTAATAAAACCGTGCTATCCGCACCCCAGTCGGTACTGGACACAAATTTTAAAATAGTAAGAGCTTTAAGGCTCTTATTTTTAAGCATTTTAATATGGGGTAGAAAGGTAAGTTTACTATCAAAAAAGATACCTACAAATTTAGTTTCTGTGACTATTTTTATAGGGGAATTGCATAATTTTAACTACGGGTCTGGATGGAGTCCTCTTTTATTACAAAAGTGCATTCCTACAGTTTTTGAGCTGGAGAATTTAAATCCATTCTCCATTGCCCATTTTTCTATCTTATTTAGACATAGTTGTAATTGTCTTTCAATGTTGTTCATATTCTTGCCACGATAACATATCAGGAAGTCATCTACATAGAGAGAACCATCAATGTTATCATTTAAAACCTTTGCAAGACTGTTTATTTTAATACTGAATAATGTTACAGAGAGGATGCTCCCCTGGGGAACACCCATCTCTTGTTCCTGAATGTCAGAATAGGTTGAATTTACTCTGACATTAAATTTTCTGTCAGATAGAAAATTTGAAATAAAATTAGGTAGATTACCTTTCAACCCCATATCAAAAAGGTCTTTTAAAATGCCATATTTCCATGTTGTGTCGTATGCTTTTTCTAAATCGAAAAAGATAGACACAGCATGTTCCTTTTTAGCAAAGGCGTTTCGAATAAAGGTTTCAAAACGAACAAGATGATCTAAAGTGCTTCTACCTTGACGGAATCCACATTGTATATTGGACAAGAGTCCATTGGATTCAAGAAACCATACAAGGCGAGCATTGATCATCCTTTCCATGGTTTTAGATACGCAACTCGTTAGTGCAATAGGCCGATAATTCAACGGTTCGGAATGGTCTTTACCAGGTTTTAATGAATTGGAATGACATTAGCTAGTTTCCAAATTGATGGTAAGTCTCCTGTTTCCCAAATGTCATTCATGAGATCTAAAAGAGTTTGGAGTGCCGATTCCGGAAGATGTTTGAGAAGCTGGTAATGGATATCGTCGGGGCCACATGCAGTGTCATGCGCCTTATCCAACGATTTCCTCAATTCATCTAACGAAAACGGGCGATTGTATTCCTCCAACTTCTTTGATTTAAAATTCAATTTAGTTTTTTCTGTTTGTTTTTAAAATTTTTGAAATTCGGGATGGTAATTTTGAGTAGAAGAATTTTTTGAAAATGTTTCGCCTAATTTATTTGAAATGTCTTGTTCAGCTGTTAATGTGTCATGTCCATCTTTTAAATGATGTACCTTTGTTTTATTATTTTTACCTTTAATTTTCTGTACCATATTCCAAACCTTATTAATCGGTGTATGGCAATTTAATTTAGAAACAAAATTACGCCAGGAAGTGCGCCGATTTTGCTTCAATGTCCTCCGGGTTTTCGCCCTGAAGATGCGGAAATTGCCGAGATTGTCTGATGTAGGATGTTTTCCGAACCGTCGTTCGGCCTTTTTGCGATTTTTGATGGCTTCTTTGCAATCATCATTAAACCATGGTTTACCTGAATGTTTTGGATTTGTCGAGGTCTTTGGTATAGTCGCATCAGCTATTGACATTGCTGTCTCATTAAACTTCAAAATTGGGTCAGTGGCATTTCGGATCATTTCCATGTGAAGTTTTTCCCTGCACATCTCTTCGTACAGGGGCCAGTCAGCTTTATCAAATTTAAACCGTGTAGGTCTTTCGCCCACAGTAGAATTTAAGCTGTCTGGAATAATGGGGAAATGATCACTTCCACAAAGATCGTCATGCACTTTCCATGAGAAATCTAGAAGAAGAGATGGAACAGTAACAGTGAGATCAATAGCTGAGTAAGATCCGTTCCCAGGATGTAAATATGTATCTGTACCGTCATTAAAGATACATAATCCCTCCTGGGAGAGAAAGTCTTCAAGTTTTTTTGCCTTTTTCGGTAGTTGTTTTGCTACCCCACAAGGGGTTATGTCCATTAAAGTCGCCCATGATAATAAACGGGGTAGGTAATTGATCAGTCAATTTTTTTAGTTGTGTTAGACTAAGTGCTGAATTTGGTGGTATGTATACCGAACATAAGGTTATTGTTTTATCTAAAGTGATACGTACAGCTACAGTCTGTAGATCTGTGTTGAGATTAACATAACTATGTAAAATGTTATCTCGAACGCGAATTGTTGAGCCGCCAGCAGCTCGCGCATCCTCATCTACATAAGTGCTGTATATGGAATATTTTTTTAGATTTATAGCATCACTTTTTTTTAAATGAGTTTCTTGAAGACAAAATGCTACTGGAAGAAAGGCTTGAACCAGTAAGGTAATTTCAATAAAATTTATCTTAAGACCTCGACAATTCCATTGAACTATCTTGTTCATTTTGGAGGTCGGATCGGCGAAAAGCTTTTCTTCCGTTGGGAGCCCTTCCGCCTACCACCCTTTGGAGATCTGCTCTGAGATCTCCGCATTTCTGATGGCGACTCATCCATAGGGGATGGTGAATAGCCCGGAGAAAGATTCCATATAGATTCCTCCTCCGAATCGTCTAGATGTCCATATTTATTGTGGACCTGGACAGGGTCCTTAATCAGTTTGCCATGTCCTTGTTGGGGACCTTTTGAGAGTTGACTTTTTGAAGTTTTATTATTAACCTGTTTTTGTTTAGTTGAAGAAATTGAAGTTTTAACTGCAGTAGAGGCTGTTTGTGAAGAACTTGTTTTATTTGATGGTGTTACAATTGTTTCTTTTTGTTTAACATTCAGCCGAGTTGGTTGTGTGGTATTCTCAATCCAGGTAAACATTGTTTGAGTTTCAACTGAACTGAAAACACGCTTAGCGACACTGGCATATGATTTTTGCACAGGTGAATCATTCGCGGCAGAGACGAGTCTGCGCGCCTCAGGGTATGATATATTTTTTTCTAATTTAACTTTTTGGATCTCTTTTTCTTTCAGAAAATACTGACAATCTTTGGATGAAGCCATGTGAGGTTGACCACAATTGGAGCATTTCGGATTGTTATTACAATCGAAGCCCTCGTGGTCTTCCTAGGAACACTTAAAACATCTAAGTTTCCCTTTTCATTGACCCTTACCATGTCCGAATTTTTGACACTTAAAGCATCTTATTGGACTCGGTACATACGGACTGACTTTAACATTGTAAAGGCCCATGCGAATCGATGACAGGATCGTGGGAAAATTAAATGTGACAAGAAAAGTGTTAAGCTTAACTGTCTGTCCATTTCTTTTCGCTATAAATCGCTTGACATGTATAATACCCTGAGGTGCTAATTCCTCGCAGATTTTTTCATCAGAGAGATCGTCCAAATCTTCGTCTCTGTAGCGAATGACTCCTCGACTGGTGTTGAGAGTTCTATGAGGAGTGGACGAGATCGCTATATTATGAATTTGTTTCAGTGAAAGCAGGTTTAATGATTGTTGTCTTCGTTGACATTCAATCATTAAACCGCCAGACCTCAGCTTCGTTACATTTTTTACTTCACCTGCACAACTCATGATGCATTTTTCTATAACAAACGGTGATAATTTTGTTAGAGGTATTAAGCCTTCATTACTTTTAAGTACAATAAAACGCTGGAAATTGTTAGAAACTCCAATTTCTTCTTCATATCTACTGTCATTTTTTCTTTTCTTATTTGGAATCCGTTGATTTAAAGGATCTGAAGTAGCCATGGTGCCATGTATAAGAGTTCACCATCCTTGTCCCCCACCCACCACGGAGTGCCAACACGGGCGATACTTGAATTCTGAGGATCTCCGTCATAAAGTATCAGGGATTCCAAGGATGGTATACTCGAATAGAAGAATTTCATTGAGAACGCAAGCTTCGTACCAGGGCTGGTTCCCCGATGAAACAACCGTTTGAAAAATCAACTACTCGATTGACCCATTAGCCACCGCCTTCTTTACCGATCCCTTCTTTTGATTATTTAGAGCAAAAATGTTATAATTGTTCTATTTGAGTTGAACAGTGTTAAGAGGATCAGTTAAAGGGCTTGACGTGACCAGCCGATTGATCGAATCGGGTCCATTCGACCTCCCGTCTAGGTGAAGTAAGGGCCAAAGAGGTGTGTTTCAACCACCAGGATCCCGTCCTCCACCATTACGGGTTGCAACACACGGCAAACGTGTCGCCTCATTTAGTCTGCCTTCTACGACAAGCAAGAGGGTGCTGTGGGCAATATTTCAGCTATATCGTGGCGTGATTAAATTTTATTATTATATGTATGCACCTACAAGATCCTTAGAAATAAAACATAAAACATATTTGTTCATAAAACAATCGGATAATATGTACAAATAAAAGAAATATTAAAAAGATAAAAACATACATTTAGAACATATGTTATATAATTATATTTTTGTATATAAATTAATTTCTTTTAAAAATTGCAAAATTGTGTCGCCTGCGACATTTGTCAATAAATCACATAAATTGTTGACGTTATAGAATGTTTGCCGAACATCGGCAAAATCTACGCAGTCAATTAAAACATGTTTAAGCGAAAAATTTGGAATTACACGGAATACATTCCGGTCGTTCCTCATTATTTAACAATTAACTATGAGTAAGTCTACTGTGACCTATACGACATCTGGTCAGGACTACCCGTTCCTTCCGATTTTGACCGTAAGAACAGGGAGTCTTGCCAACTAGGGAATACATTTCTTGTAATTTGTTATAAATTTGCTGGTCCCAGCTATCTTGCCAACGTTTTAAAATATATTTCACTATAAAAGGTTTAAAATCTGTGTAAGGAATAGAGCAATTGGATATAGGTTGATCCAATGCGTCCTTGGCTTCCTGGTCGACGACTGTGTTTCCATGGATACCAATATGACTAGGAATCCATGTGAAAATAACATGTTTTCCAATAGTAACAAGTCTTTTATAAATTTCAACTATTTTTAAAATGAAAGGGTTTTGAGTTTTACAACTCTCAATTGCCAACAGGCAAGAAAGAGAATCTGAACAGATCATAAATTTACTCTTATCAGAAGAGGCAACGAACTTGAAAGCAAGAAGTATTGCATTAGCTTCTGCACTGAAGATTCAACTGGCAGATGCTAATCGAGTAGAGTAGACCTGCTGTCCGAAAACAGCTGCTGACGCTACTCTTTCGCCATCTTTTGAACCATCAGTATACATTGCAGAATATTCAGATGTTACAGATCTAATTTCAGTAAAATGTTGCTGAATTAGTAAAGGGTTTGTTTCAGATTTTTTGTATTGTGTAAGTTCAAAATTAAAAGTAGGTTTTGGATTTAACCATGGAGGATTTTCAGGAACTGCAATAGGTGCTATGTCATCCAAATTTATGTCAGAATTTTCAAGGTGTGATTTTACTCGGAGTCCAAAAGGTTTAATTGTATTGGGTTGTTTATCATAAACATTTTCATATAAAGGATTAAAAACACAGTCATATGCCGGATTTGAAGTATAAGCCTTCAATTTGGTCGCATACTGCATACCAAGTTTGATACGTCTGTTTTCAAGGGAAGGCTCGTTTGCTTCAAAATACAAACTCTCAACTGGAGACGTTCTAAACGCTCAAAGTGAGAGTCGTAATCCTTGGTGATGGACTGTATCAAGCAACTTGATATACGATGGACGGGCTGAACCGTAAACTATACATCCGTAATCCAATTTGGATCGAATTAACGATCTATATAAATTTAATAAAACCGTGCTATCCGCACCCCAGTCGGTACTGGTCACAAATTTTAAAATATTAAGAGCTTTAAGGCTCTTATTTTTAAGCATTTTAATATGGGGTAGAAAGGTAAGTTGACTATCAAAAAGGATACCTAAAAATTTAGTTTCTGTGACAATTTTTTTAGGGGAATTGCATTATTTTAACTCCGGATCTGGATGGAGTCCTCTTTTATTACAAAAGTGCATTCCTACTGTTTTTGAGCTGGAGAATTTAAATCCATTCTCCATTGCCCATTTTCTATCTTATTTAGACATAGTTGTAATTGTCTTTCAATGTTGTTCATATTCTTGCCACGATAACATATCAGGAAGTCATCTACATAGAGAGAACCATCAATGTTATCATTTAAAACTTTTGCAAAACTGTTTATTTTAATACTGAATAATGTTACAGAGAGGATGCTCCCCTGGGGAATACCCATCTCTTGTTCCTGGATGTCAGAATAGGTTGAATTTACTCTGACATTAAATTTTCTGTCAGATAGAAAATTTGAAATAAAATTAGGTAGATTAACTTTCAACCCCATATCAAAAAGGTCTTTTAAAATGCCATATTTCCATGTTGTGTCGTATGCTTTTTCTAAATCGAAAAAGATAGACACAGCATGTTCCTTTTTAGCAAAGGCGTTTCGAATAAAGGTTTCAAAACGAACAAGATGATCTAAAGTGCTTCTACCTTGACGGAATCCACATTGTATATTGGACAAGAGTCCATTGGATTCAAGAAACCATACAAGAAGAGCATTGATCATCCTTTCCATGGTTTTACATACGCAACTTGTTAGTGCAATAGGCCGATAATTCAACGGTTCGGAATGGTCTTTACCAGGTTTTGGAATTGGAATGAAATTAGCTAGTTTCCAAATTGACGGCAAGTCTCCTGTTTCCCAAATGTCATTCATGAGATCTAAAAGAGTTTGGAGTGCCGATTCCGGAAGATGTTTGAGAAGCTGGTAATGGATATCGTCGGGGCCACATGCAGTGTCATGCGCCTTATCCAACGATTTCATCAATTCATCTAACGAAAACGGGCGATTGTATTCCTCCAAATTCTTTGATTTAAAATTCAATTTAGTTTTTTCTTTTTGTTTTTAAAATTTTTGAAATTCGGGATGGTAATTTTGAGTAGAAGAATTTTTTGAAAATGTTTCGCCTAATTTATTTGAAATGTCTTGTTCAGCTGTTAATGTGTCATGTCCATCTTTTAACTGATGGACGTTTGTTTTATTATTTTTACCTTTAATTTTTTGTACCATATTTGAAACCTTATTAATCGGTGTATGGCAATTTAATTTAGAAACAAAATTACGCCAGGAAGTGCGCCGATTTTGCTTCAATGTCCTCCGGGCTTTCGCCATGAAGATGCGGAAATTGCCGAGATTGTCTGATGTAGGATGTTTTCCGAACCGTCGTTCGGCCTTTTTGCGATTTTTGATGGCTTCTTTGCAATCATCATTAAACCATGGTTTACCTGAATGTTTTGGATTTGTCGAGGTCTTTGGTATAGTCGCATCAGCTATTGACATTACTGTCTCATTAAACTTCAAAATTGGGTCAGTGGCATTTCGGATCATTTCCATGTGAAGTTTTTCCCTGCACATCTCTTCGTACAGGGCCAGTCAGCTTTATCAAATTTAAACCGTGTAGGTCTTTCACCCACAGTAGAATTTAAGCTTTCTAGAATAATGGGGAAATGATCACTTCCACAAAGATCGTCATGCACTTTCCATGAGAAATCTAGAAGAAGAGATGGATCAGTAACAGTGAGATCAATAGCTGAGTAAGATCCGTTCCCAGGATGTAAATATGTATCTGTACCGTCATTAAAGATACATAATCCCTCCTGGGAGAGAAAGTCTTCAAGTTTTTTGCTGTTGTCGGTAGTTGTTTTGCTACCCCACAAGGGGTTATGTCCATTAAAGTCGCCCATGATAATAAACGGGGTAGGTAATTGATCAGTCAATTTTTTTAGTTGTGTTAGACTAAGTGCTGAATTTGGTGGTATGTATACCGAACATAAGGTTATTGTTTTATCTAAAGTGATACGTACAGCTACAGTCTGTAGATCTGTGTTGAGATTAACATAACTATGTAAAATGTTATCTCGAACGCGAATTGTTGAGCCGCCAGCAGCTCGCGCATCCTCATCTACATAAGTGCTGTATATGGAATAATTTTTAAGATTTATAGCATCACTTTTTTTAAATGAGTTTCTTGAAGACAAAATGCTACTGGAAGAAAGGCTTGAACCAGTAAGGTAATATCAATACAATTTATCTTAAGACCTCGACAATTCCATTGAACGATCTTGTTCATTTTGGAGGTCGGATCGGCGAAAAGCTTTTCTTCCGTTGGGAGCCCTTCCGCCTACCACCCTTTGGAGATCTGCTCGGAGATCTCCGCATTTCTGATGGCGACTCATCCATAGGGGATGGTGAATCGCCCGGAGAAAGATTCCATATAGATTCCTCCTCCGAATCGTCCAGATGTCCATATTTATGGTGGACCTGGACAGGGTCCTTAATCATTTTGCCATGTCCTTGTTGGGGACCTTTTGAGAGTTGACTTTTTGAAGTTTTATTATTAACCTGTTTTTGTTTAGTTGAAGAAATTGGAGTTTTAACTGTAGTAGAGGCTGTTTGTGAAGAACTTGATGTTTTATTTGATGGTGTTACAATTTTTTCTTTTTCTTTAACATTCAGCCGAGTTGGTTGTGTGGTGTTCTCAATCCAGGTAAACGTTGTTTGAGTTTCAACTGAATTGAAAACACGCTTAGCGACACTGGCATATGATTTTTGCACAGGTGAATCATTCGCGGCAGAGACGAGTCTGCGCGCCTCAGGGTATGATATATTTTTTTCTAATTTAACTTTTTGGATCTCTTTTTCTTTCAGAAAATACTGACAATCTTTGGATGAAGCCATGTGAGGTTGACCACAATTGGAGCATTTCGGATTGTTATTACAATCGAAGCCCTCGTGGTCTTCCTCGGAACACTTAAAACATCCAAGTTTCCTTTTACATTGGCCTTTACCATGTCCGAATTTTTGACACTTAAAGCATCTTATTGGACTCGGTACATACGGACTGACTTTAACATTGTAAAGGCCCATGCGAATCGATGACAGGATCGTGGGAAAATTAAATGTGACAAGAAAAGTGTTAAGCTTAACTGTCTGTCCATTTCTTTTCGCTATAAATCGCTTGACATGTATAATACCCTGAGGTGCTAGTTCCTCGCAGATTTCTTCATCAGAGAGATCATCCAAATCTTCGTCTCTGTAGCGAATGACTCCTCGACTGGTGTTGAGAGTTCTATGAGGAGTGGACGAGATCGCTATATTATGAATTTGTTTCAGTGAAAGCAGGTTTAATGATTGTTGTCTTCGTTGACATTCAATCATTAAACCGCCAGACCTCAGCGTCGTTACATTTTTTACTTCACCTGCACAACTCGTGATGCATTTTTCTATAACAAACGGTGATAATTTTGTTAGAGGTATTAAGCCTTCATTGCTTTTAAGTACAATAAATCGCTGGAAATTGTTAGAAACTCCAATTTCTTCTTCATATCTACTGTCATTTTTTCTTTTCTTATTTGGAATCCGTTGATTTAAAGGATCTGAAGTAGCCATGGTGCCATGTATAAGAGTTCACCATCCTTGTCCCCCACCCACCACGGAGTGCCAACACGGGCGATACTTGAATTCTGAGGATCTCCGTCAGAAAGTATCAGGGATTCCAAGGATGGTATACTCGAATAGAAGAATTTCATTGAGAACGCAAGCTTCGTACCAGGGCTGGTTCCCCGATGAAACAACCGTTTGAAAAATCAACTACTCGATTGACCCATTAGCCACCGCTTTCTTTAACGATCCCTTCTTTTGATTATTTAGAGCAAAAATGTTATAATTGTTCTATTTGAGTTGAACAGTGTTAAGAGGATCAGTTAAAGGGCTTGACGTGACCAGCCGATTGATCGAATCGGGTCCATTCGACCTCCCGTCTAGGTGAAGTAAGGGCCAAAGAGGTGTGTTTCAACCACCAGGATCCCGTCCTCCACCATCACGGGTCGCAACACACGGCAAACGTGTCGCCTCATTTAGTCTGCCTTCTACGACAAGCAAGAGGGTGCTGTGGGCCTATTCGTAGTACCCCGGACCCACACAGGGCAGCAATATTTCAGTTATATCGTGGCGTGAACAAATGGTATCATTAAACTTAGGCACCTACAAGATCCTTAGCAATAAAACATACTTGTCTATAAAACAATCGGATTATATGTACAAATAAAAGAAGCTATAAAAAGATAAAACCACATATTTAGAACGTATGAAATATAAGTATATTTTTGTATATAAATTAACTTCATTTAAAAATTTAAAAATTGTGTCGCCTGCGACATTTGTATATCAATCATATAAGTTGTTGACATTGTAGAATGTTTGCCGAACATCGACATCTACGCAGTCAATTAAAAAACGTCTAAGCGGAACATTAGAATTATATGGAATACGTTCTCGTCGTTCCTCCTTGTTTAAAAAAATATTTATGAGTCAGTCTATCATGAACTATGCGAGATTTGGTCACGACTAGTTGTTCCTTCCGATTATGACCGTACAAGTAGTATTGACCAGGTGTCGTATAGGTCATGATAAACTGATTATTAATTAATTGTTAAACGAAAGCATTGAAAGCAAATGTTTTTTGTTAAATAATAGAGAAACATTTATTACCTTTTCCCTTTGCAGTGCTGTGTTCATTTCAATTAGTATGAACAAAACCGCCTTATTTTGTTTTTAAGGAGTGAGAAACGATTTGCCATTGTTGAATTCATAGACAATAATGAAGTGGAAGTCGCTCCATGCAACTGGATTTCACAAGACAGGACAAAATGCCAATGGCCTAATCAAATCATAAATCAACTGCGAAATTGCAAACTGCTGTAAAACAGTCCGTATTCCCAAATACAAAATTTCAAACACGGAATATCAAAATCATGTATGAAACAGGTTGATACACTAATTAAATTTCAATTATGGTCTAAAACATGTATTTTTAAATATAGAAACATTTATAGTTTTCCCCTTTGCAGCTTAGGATTCCGAAGAAATTGCCTGTTTGTATCTTTATCTTAATCTCGTCGCAAGCCCTGTAAAAGGTATTCTGGAAATTTGACCTTGGTGATTTCCGATGCATATTTTGGCATGGACGTATTGTGTCACACCAAGTGCAGATAAGCTGTGATATATAGACACATTTTCTACTTCAAAGCTGTAAAACTATTGATATTGGTCATAAAGAAGAATGGTAAAGTAACTCCTTGCGTGGACTACCGACGTTTAAATGCGATTACCATAAAGGATGCCTTTCCCCTGCCTTGATACTGTGGCAGGAGCAACACTTTTTAGCACATTTGATTTAACCAGTGGTTACCATTACATTCCTGTCCAATCAGACGATATACATAATACAGCTTTTGTTACCAAATATGGTTTGTTGGAATTTCTAACCATGCCATTCGGTGTCTGTAACGGACCTCCAACGTGTGAAAGACTGATGGAACTTATTTTAAATGGCTTGCAATGGCAAATATGTTTGATTTACCTTGATGATATTATTGTTCTTAGCAACAATTTTAAAGACCATATGCAAAGACTAGACATTGTTTTACAAAGAATGGCTGAAGTCGGCCTTAAACTGAAACCAGAAAAATGTCAATTGTTGAAACCTGAAGTTGCCTTTCTAGGACACTTGGTGTCAGATAAGGTATACAACCCAACCCAGACAATATTGCCAAAATCCTTGCTATGCCCCCTCCCACAACAGTCACTGAAGTGAGGCAACTGTTAGGGATGGAAAGTTATTACAGACGATTTATCAAGGGATTCTCAGACTTGGTTAAACCTCTTTATGAATTGGCGAAGAAAAAGAATGACTTTATTTGGAAGGAAGAATGTCAGACAGCTTTTGAGAAGCTAAAACAAGCCTTTATTAGTACTGACATCATGAGTGTCCCACAAGATGAAGGATAATTTTATTTAGATACTGATGCAAGTGATACTGCTATAGGCGCTGTCGTCAGCCAAGTCCAAGATGGACAGATGAAAGTAATATCTTATGGCAGCCGTACACTGAATAAGGCTGAGAGAAACTACTGTACTACTGACAAGGAACTTTTGGCAGTTCGCTATCTCATCGAATATTATATGCAATACCTTCTAGGAAGAAGGTTTTGTGTAAGATCAGACCATCAGGCATTGATTTGGTTGTTTAGCTTAAAAGAACATAAGGGCAGAATTACTCGATGGTTAGAAATACTATCTGCTTTTGACTTTTTGGTCGAGTATCGAGCCGGAGTCAAACAAGGCAATGCAGATACTATGTCACGTTGTTATAATCCCCATGATTGTGACTGCCCATACACTGACAATTTAGAATATTTAAAATGTGGACCATGTAAAAAGTGTCACAAGAGAGCTATAGACATGGCTAGCTCCATACCAGGCTTTACTAGCCTGTCCATCAATCTTGATAACACTGACTTAGAAACTGTAAAGGAAACACACAAAGTTTGTGCAGTAGACAACAAGTATGAGATGAAAATATCTGGACACCGTGGAATGGTGATTATTCCACTCCAGGATTACAAAAATTACTAAGAAATGATACCGATATTGGACCTACATTTCTCTGGAAAGATAATGGTACAGACTAACCATTAAAGAGTTGGAAAATGAAAGTCCTGCTACCAGTCATTATTGGCATCTTTGGGATGCCATAGAAATAAGAGAAGGTCTCTTGTTTAAGACATTCCATAGGAAAGATGGTATTGAAGACAATACCCAATTATTAGTTTCTTTTGAAATCAAAAATGAAGTCTTGAAAAATATGCATAACTCTGTTATGTCAGGACATCTTTGTAAAAAGAAAAACAAAGGGGAACTGTCCCAGATGTATTACTGGTATGAAATGTGGGAAGACCTAAGCATTTGGATTTCACAGTGTGAAACATGTGAAGAAAACAAAACCCTCATAAAGCTATTAGTGCTCCATCTGACAGCAGCACCTTTAGACAGAATAGCCACTGATATAATGGTTCCTTTACCAATCACACCCAGAGGCAACAAGTCTATTCTAGTTGTAACTGACTACTTCACCAAGTGGGTTGAAGTGTTTCCTGTGCTGGACCAAACAGCGGTCACATGTGCACAAATAATCTTAAATGTCGTTTTGGATGTCCTTTATCGATCCATAGTGACCAAGGCCGAAACTATGAAAGCCGTCTTTCAAGAATCATGTGAAATTTTAGAAATAAGAAAAACTAGGAACACTCCAAGAAATCCTAAATGTAACGGACAAGTAGAAAGGTTCAATAGAAGTTTATTGTCCATGATAAAATCATTTTTAAGAGAACAGACCAACTGGGATATGAGCTTGGGATGTTTGGCGGGTGCATATCGAGCCAGTCCTCATGAATCCACTGGTCTTACCCCAAACTTACTTATGTTAGGTAGAGAGACTAGAATAGAATATGAAGTAATCATGGAGGGACATGATCCTCATAGGAGTGACAAAACTGTAGCATTGGGGGCCCATGCTCTACAAATTAAAGAAAGACTTCACAGAGCCCATCATGTGGCTAGAAAACACTTAGAAGTAAATATGAAAAGACGAAAAGACCATTATGATATAAAATCTAATTTAATGTCCTATAGGGTTCTTGACAAGGTATGGTATCTAAATGAAATTCGTAAAGAGGGGATATGTCCAAAATTCCAACCCTCTTACATAGGGCCTGTGTGGTGACCAAAACGTTAAACGACTTAAACTATGAAATACAGATGGATGGTAAAGGCAGTAGACAAATTGTCAATCATGACAAATTAAAACCATACAGGAGTACTTCTTATTCTAAATGGATAAAACAAGTAGAGCGTCAAGTAGATAATAAGCAATTCAGATGTTTTAAAGAAGTATTAGGAGTAGTGTAATACATGCAAACTTGGTAATTTTCAGTCCACTGTGTCAAACATTTTTTTTACTAGTCCAATGATATTTCAGATTTTTGTACTGTGCTTAAAAATATTTTATCTAGCCAAGGTGGGTAGTCAGAATGCCTTAATTTTTTTTAGATAAGGAAGTCAAATTTTTGGGGGAAGATAGATATATTTTTTTCTATAAAGAGAGTATTTCTATATTTAGTTAGGCTTTCAAGGGCCAGGCAATATGAAAATGGGATAAGAAAAAGAACAAGGAAAACTTGATTACAGATGGCATTTCAACATACCAACAAAAGAGGCCTTGCCTATAAATGTGAATGGTGTGGGGAGGATAGCCCATTTATTGCCGAAAGGTACTTGGTGGATAGCCACATTTGTAAGAGGCACCTGTCGCTAGACTGTTCGCCATATTATTTTCCCCTGTGTATGTTTAAGGCTACCAGCCAGTCTGCCATCAACAGGCAGGGAGGATATGATCAGGGAGGGCTCTTTCAGAGGGATGACTTCTACATTCACCAGAGCCAGAATGCCTACATCATAACCGATATAGATCGCAAGCCACTGTCTCCAGCTGCAAGTAGACTACATTGGATGCAGATGGCTTCCGTTAAACCAATTCTGCCTGTAATAACAGCATCAGTAACAACCAATGTAACTATAGTACCCTCTGCACCATCTGAGACCCAGACTGCTGATACTCTGGGCTTTGAGTCGTCGGACCTGTTACTGAAACCACCAGCCACAGATCTACTATCCAGAAGTCTGGCCTCCTCACCTTCTCTGGCATTTCCAGTCAAGAAAATACTGAAATTAGATGAAGAACAGGATGTAACCAGCAGGCTAGAGGAAGTAAAGGTTGTTCCTGCTTTTTTCAGCTCTTCTTCTTCATCCTGCTCGTCATCCTGCCGCTGGTCTTGTACCTGTAAGGAAGAGTTGCCAAAACTCTCCCAGGCCATGGATAGAATGGGGAAGATGCTGGAGAGGCTTGAGAGCCTCCAGCAGAAGGCAGATTCCGAAGCCAAATCAGACTACGCCATTGTCTCCACTGGGATCAGCTACCTTAGAGGCCAGGTGAGACAGCTGGAACGCGACCAACAGCGCCAACTGACATCTCAACCCAGACAACCACCAAGGACAAAGAAAATACCTGCCCGTAAACCCCTACTTTAATCCACTGTGTCAAAAGTTCGAAAGAAGCAATAGACTTTAATGTTGGTTATTGAGTACATTTTTTTGTATATTATTAATTTTGTAATATTGTTTTGATGCATGACTAGTGTGGGAACCTCCACGCTTAGCTACCTTATACGTACAATACTTTCTTTATAGTTAATATTGTTTCGATCCAGGGCTAGTGTTGGAACCTCCACGCTTAGCCACCTTATACGTACAATACTTTTTTTTATAGTTAATATTGTTTCGATGCAGGGCTAGTGTGGGAACCTCCACGCTTAGCCACCTTATACGTACAATACTTTTTTTATAGTTAATTTTGTTTCGATGCAGTGCTAGTGTGGGAACCTTCACGCTTAGCCATCATACAAAACTTTGTCTTTTTTTTGCATAGGGTATCATTAAGTATTTCTTTAATTCTTTTTAAATATTTAAGTATATATACTTATATATCTTTAGTCAGTAACCCAGTAGTCTACTAGAATTTCGTACATTTTTTGCCTTGATTTACTAGTATAGGCCTTTACTTCAAATAATACCAGCTGCACAACTAAATGTCATTTTGTGATGGTCCAATTGGTAAATAAAGAACTTAATAGTATTCTTGTTTGGAATTGTGTCTAAATCTTATTAATTTGGATGGATTAGAAATCTACATGTATATGTATGTTAAAATTAGATGTTGAATAGCTCCGGTCAAGGATCAGTAGTAATCCATTCATGCATTTTATAGTAGCTATCATGTGATTTTACGAGAGAATTTGGCCATATTATGAGCCCGCTGTCAGTCTCATTCATCAACCACTTGCTGTTTACGATTGTTCACTTCCGGTGTGGCGCCAAGTACAATTTTTAACTTACGATGATTTAGATGTAGAAAAATTCTTTCTTTAACTTTGAGTTACTTTTATAAAATAAGAAATATGTTATTAGTTATTGGGAGTTTTAAAATTGTATTAAGTATTTTTGTTAGTGCGCGTGCACCTTTGGTGATTTCCCACCATCGGTGGGATTTTCCCCACCGTTGGTGGAATATGTCGATGTGACGCCATTTTACGCCATATATCAGGAGTTCTGTTTTTGGTTTTGACTGGAACGGTCAGTATTTTTGAATCTCTGGCTGAAATATATATCTTTTTAACACTTTTGGCATAATATATTATTATTAAAAATACATTTTAATTAAAGATATGGAAAGTAAAAGTAACTAAAAATAGTAAAAGTTTAGTTTGGAAACATAGATTTATTTTGACAGAACTGTGGAGCTGATCTCCAAGATATTTTGTTGAGTTGCTATACAAGCTTTATGATAATTTCTTTATTTAGACAATACTAAACCGAAATTGTAAAAGTATAATTTATCTTAATTTTTTTTTTTTCATAACTTGCTTGTAAAATTTTCATTAATGATGTTTATTTAAAGATAAGCTATTATTAATTAATTGCTCTTGTTGGATGTAAAATAAATAGTTAATTAAACTGTTAACATGATTTACTAGTTGTTTAACAAGTTCAAAGTTTTAAATTAACTTGAAATACACTAATTAATAAAACTTACTATAACTCTAAATTGCATAATTAATTTTTAGAAATTAATTGTAGGGATTCAAATTCTTATAAATACTTTAAGCAACTTTTGACGGTGGAGTATTCCAAAAGGTTGGGATATAATAAACTGATATTCCTTAGGTTGGAATATAATAATACTAAGTATTTCATAAGGTTTGGAATACACTAAACTATAATAATGCTCAGTATTTCATAAGCTTTGGAATACACTAAACTAAGATAATACTCAGTATTTCATCAGGTTTGGAATACACTAAACTATAATACTCAGTATTTCATAAGGTTTGGAATACATTAAACTATAATACTCAGTATTTCATAAGGTTTAGAATACACTAAACTATGATAATACTCATGTATTCCATAAGGTTTGGAATACACTAAACTATAATGATACTCAGTATTTCATAAGGTTTGGAATACACTTAACTGATATTCCACGGTCATTCAAATATTCCAAAGAGAATATCATAAAATTGTATTGAAATTATCTACTGAAATAAGTAATAACATTAATTAATACTAATAGTAACATTTGCACAAATAAATGTTAGCAACTCAAATAATGTTGGTAATTATATAATGTGTTTAAATTGTTGATGTGATTTGTTCTAAGGACATAAACATTTTCTAGTATATCATATGTGTACGCTTGTATATTTTTTAATAATCTCTAGCAAAGAGATTGATTAGCATTTTCTGCCACAAGTACAGTCTAAGGGTCCAAATAGCTTTTATTTTATTACTCAAAGGGAGATAAATCTTTCAAATTTAAGTAATTAATCACTAAGGTAGAGATTAATCTATTAATCTAAGGGAGATCATTCCTTTCATTAGTTAAGGTTCAGAGATTGATTCAAATAGTATTGTTAATAAAAGGGGGATAATTCTTTCTAAATGCTAAAGTAATTAATCTCTAAGGTAGAGATTAAACAATTTTTGTTATTGTTAATAGTTTTAAACATTTGTTATTTAAAGTTTCCATATATTGTACATTTTCTGGTTTAAATACACTGTGGACTGACCAGGGTTTAATTTTGAACATTTTGATCTTGTAAATTGATCTGATATTGAAGTGAACTGAAGTAATGTAATATAATATGGAAACTTATTCACTCTCCATGATCATTAAAGCCTGCAACCTGGAAATTTAGTCTTCATAAGCTAAATACAATGTCATCACTTGGCTGATTTGTCGTTACCATGGTAATAATTAATACTAATTTGTTGATCTAAATGTTTCCTTTGGGATATATTTGGGTAGAAGGTAGTTGGGAGAACACTCCTATAATTCAGAGGTTAGAAAATCTACCACTGGAGCGCTACAATATTATAACTTTGAAATCGCAAATGAAGAATTCCGTAAATGCAAATGATCGCGATGAAACTGTATTCCGTGACGTATCCAAACACCCAAGATCTCCGAAGAAGGATAAACCAACCGCTCTACTTAATGGAACATCCAACAGTACGGCTACTCAGAGACTAATCCTCATCCATCACATCTCAGGTTTAATGTGAAATATTTAAAGATACAACAAATCATACAGGCAGCAGTAAGACATCATTCCAATGATAATCCTTTATTATTGGACACAATTAATATTACAATACTGAAATATATCCCATAGTTCATAGATGATTAAAATGTCTATCAAAGAACCAAACATATTGTTCAGTCACTGCAGGTACCTGTTTATCATTCCACATTTACCATATTTCACATATATTCCATGAATAATATTGGACACTACTCCATGTATATAACCATTCCATGTATTTAACCATTCCATATATATGAAAGATTCTATCCACATGTAAGCTGGAAATATAAAAGGTTATTCCTTTGACAACACAGTTCTTGAAAATGAATCTCGAGTTTCTCTATTTTAGAATTTATAAAATATGTTTGCATTAGTCCAATCAGCTGTATTTAAGATATCATCAAGAGAAATTCCACATGAAAGAGCAACAGAAGTTGATGCAGTTCTGTATGAATGAGCTTTAAAGATAGAAGTGTCAATTCCTGCAAGATGTAGTACATCTTTTAACCATCTTGTTATAGTTGAGGAAGATACTTCCTTAAAAGTTTTATAAGACACCAAAAGCCGATTTGATTTTCGAAATTTCTCAGTTTGTTTTATATAATAGTTCATTGTGTGTACAACACATAATTTGTTGTTAGTAAATGTATCAATTCTAACTTTCTGTAATGATTTTCCTGGTTTCGATGTTTTTATTAATTCATCATTGGTGAATATAACATAATCACCAAAAACTGTTAACATATTTATTTTCAGCATTTTTAAAATTTGAACTCTTTGAGCAGTCAATAGAGCTAGTACTCTTTCAATGGAAGATTTTTTTTTTAGAGGAAAACATTTTTCTAACCAATTCAAAACAATACTAACATCCCATGTGCATGTATGTTTTGGTCTTGGTGGTTTTATGACGAAAACACCCTTCATAAATCTTGAAAAAATTGTATTGNGATGTACAATCTAAAAATAGCAATCGTATAGATTATCATAAAACTTCATTGAAAAAGATTTCATAAAATTACCAAAAAATAATTTAGGTATCATAAATTTATTTATGTCCCATAAATCCACTCAGTATTTCATAAGGTTTGGAATACATTTAACTGATATTCCAAAGGTTGGGAATATAATAAACGGTCATTCAAATATTCCAAAGGAGAATATCATAAAATTGTATTGAAATTATCTTCTGAAATAAAAGTGATAATATACAATTAATGATTTTTAGTTAGGTGGATACAAGGATTTATTAACCCAAGAATATTATATTTACCGAGGCCCCTTAGGGCCGAGGTAAATATATTATTCTTGGGTTAATAAATCCTGGCATCCACCGAATTGAAAGTCATTAATTGTTTTATTATATGACACATTTTATATGTTTCTTTCACCCTTAAAATAAGCTTTGATCACGAATTTATTTTTTGTTTACCTTGTTGGAATGTTATATTCACCTGGCGTGACGTCACACCAGGTGATTATAACATTCCAACAATGTAAACAAAACAACGAGCTGATTATAATGTGTTTAAGATCATTACTAGGGACGTAAGCCAATCAGAAAAACACATTATCTGAAGTCATATAATAATATACAATTATTGACTTTTGTTGAGGTTAATATAAGGATTTATCAATCCAAAGAATATGACATTTGCCGAGGCCGGAGCCGAGGTAAATATCATATTCCTTGGATTGATAAATCCTTATTTTAACCAAAACAAAAGTCAATAATTGTTTTATTATATGCTATCAATCATTTTTTGTATAGGTCATGTGCATTGAAGAATATATTGGAGTTTTTAAAACACAACTACATGAATTCGTCATATAGTGAAATTCTCAGCACATTTTTCTTTTAAATTACAAGTACATGTATTACATCACAAAGATAAAATGGGGGAATTTGTTTTTTGTTAATGTAACTAATTTTGACCTGTTGTAGAGATTTTGGCACTTTGTCAACTGTGGAATCTTATATTAACCTGAGCTAAATATAGTCTTGACTCTTTGCCAGCTGTTGAAATGTTATACTAACCTGACCTACATTTGTGAGTGATTATAATATTTTGTCAAAAGTGGTTGCTAAGGTATTAGCCAATGAAATTTATAAACAGTAATAGCTATCATATAATAACTTTAATTAATACTAATAGTAACATTTGCACCAATAAATGTTAGCAACTCAAATAGTGCTGTTAATTATATAATGTGTCTAAATTGTTGATCTGACTCGTTCTAAGGACAGACACATTTTCTAGTATATGTGTACATTTGTATATTTTTGAATAATCTCTAGGAAATAGATTGATTTGCATTTTCTACCACAAGTACAGTCTAAGGATCCAAATAGTTTTTATTTTATTACTCAAAGGGAGATACATCTTTCAAATTTAAGTAATTAATCTCTAAGGTAGATATTAATCTATTAATCCAAGGGAGATCATTCCTTTCATTAATTAGGGTTCAGAGATTGATTCAAATATTACTGTTAATAAAAGGTGATAATTCTTTCTAAAAGTTGAAGTAATTAATCTCTAAGGTAGAGATTAAACAATGTATGTTATTGTTAATAGTTTTTAACATTCGTTATTCAAAGTTTCCATATATTGTAAATTTTCTGGTTTAAATACACTGTGGACTGACCAGGGTTTAGATTTTAACATTTTGATCTTGTAAATTGATCTGATATTGAATTGAACTGAAGTAATATAATAGAATATGGAAACTTATTCACTCTCCATGATCATTAAAGCCTGCATCCTGGAAATTTAGTCTTCATAAGCTAAATACATTGTCATTGTCATCACTTGGCTGATTTGTTGTTACCATGGTAATAATTAATAGTAATTTGTTGACCTAAAGGGTTACTTTGCCTCGACCGAGATATTTGGGCAGAAGGTAATTGGGAGAACACTCCTATAGTTCAGAGGTTAGACAATCTACCCCTGGAGCGCTACAATATTATAACTTTGAAATCACAAATGAAGAATTCCGTAAATGCAAATGATCGCGATGAAACTGTGAGGTATCCAAACACTCAAGACATCCGAAGAAGGATAAACCAACCGCTCTACTTATTGGAACATCCAACATTACGGCTATTCAGAGAATAATCTCATCCATCACATCCTACGGATGTTTGGACGAGGGTTCATTCTCTAGCATAGCCTTCAGGCTATCTCAGGTTTAATGTGAAATCTTTAAAGATACAACAAATCATACAGGCAGCAACAGTAAGACATAATTCCAATGATAATCCTTTATTATTGGACACAATTAATATTACAATGCTGAAATATATCCCATAGTTCATAGATAATTAAAATGTATATCAAAGAACCAACAATATTGTTCAGTCACTGCAGGTACCTGTTTATCATTCCACAATTACCATATTTCACATATATTCCATGAATAATATTGGTCACTACTCCATGTATATAACCATTCCATGTATTTAGCAATTCCATATATATGAACGATTCTATCCACATGTAAGCTGGAAATATAAAAAGTTATTCCTTTGACAACACAGTTCTTGAAAATGAATCTCGAGTTTCTCTATCATAGAATCTATAAAATGTGTTTGCGTTAGTCCAATCAGCTGTATTTAAGGCATCATTAAGAGAAATTCCACACGAAAAAGCAACAGAAGTTGATGTACCTCTGTATGCATGAGCTTTAAAGATAGAAGTGTCAATTCCTGCAAGATGTAGTACCTATTTTAGCCATCTTGCTATAGTTGAGGACGATACTTCCTTAACAGTTTTATAAGACACCAAAAGCTGGTTTGATTTTCGAAATTTCTCAGTTTTATTTATGTAATAGTTTATTGTGTGTACAACACATAATCTTTTGTTAGTAAATGTATCAATTCTAACTTTCTGTAATGATTTTCCTGGATTCGATGTTTTTTTTAATTAATTCATCAATGGTGAATATAACATAATCACCAAAAACTATTAACATATTTATTTTCAGCATTTTAAAATTTGAACTCTTTGAGCAGTTGATAGAGCTAGTACAGCTACTAATTTCATAGTCAACTCTTTCAATGGAAGATTTTTTTAGAGGACAACATTTTTTTAACCAATTCAAAACAATACTAACATCCCATGTGCATGCATATTTTGGTCTTGGTGGTTTTATGACAAAAACACCCTTCATAAATCTTGAAAAACTTGTATTGCTTAAAAAGAAGTTATTACCACAAGAAGCAAAAGTTTGACCAATTGCAGATTTATGAGAATTTATTACACTGTAAGATCTTCCTTTCTCAGCAAGGTCTGATAAATAGTCTAGTACTTCATCTTCAGATGGATATATGGGATTGATTTCCCTTTGATCACACCAAATAATCCACTTCTTCCGAACAAGATCATATTGCTTGGAAGTAGATTTTCTATATATTTGACAGAGTGTTCTGAAAAAACCTTTACTCTTGAGACAAGCCCTGTTATATTGCAAGCGACTAGGACTTTTCTTTTGCACAAAGGATGAAATGAGTTGTTGTGTACTAGATGTAGTAAATTTTGTTTGGTAACATCCTTGGTAAATCAATCAATAAATTTAATAAAGTTGGGAACCAGGGTTGGGTAGCCCACATTGGTGCTATGAGTATTACGTTTCTCAACTTGTCTTCCTGAACTTTCTGTAGTACTCTGAAAGGAGGAACAATATATGGATTAAATTCAGACCATGAAATACTAAAATCATCAGAAGTCATAGCTTCCGGTTCTGGAAACCATGATACATATTTTGTCATCTGTTTGTTAAGTCTAGAAGCAAGACAATCTATATCTGGATGAAAACATAATTCACATATTCTAGCAAAAACATTTTCATTCAATTTCTATTCAGTGGTCACTGAAATGCCTTGACATATAGTCTGTGGTAATATTTGATTTGCCAAAGATATGTACAGCTGTTATGAATATATTTCGTTTTTCACACCATAACCAGATATTTTGGGATTCCAAAAATAATGACATGACTGAACCACCTTCATTATTAAGGTAAGCAACAGTTGTACTGTTGTTAGACCTAATGCATATATATGTATCATGTAAGTCTTTGCATAAACTAAACAATGCAAATGAAACAGCTTTTATTTCTAACAAATTGATATGATCAAGTGATTCCTTACCATCTACCACCAGTTTTTATTCCATAAAAAGTGGCACCCAGCCAGCTTTGGGTGCATCTGTTTCTAAATGAAATTAAATTTTACTTGGTCTTATATCTGTGCCATGTTTATCAAATATGTTATTTTGCCACCCCCTTATTTCATTTTTAGCTTCTTCAGATAAGGTCATATAGACTTCATAATCATTGTTTGAAGCAGCTAATGCGTGAACTTTGTCTCTGTTGAGATATCTATAAAATAACAGACTTAAGCGAATTGCATTCTTCGCCGAAGTAAATAAGCCTATAAGGTGTGCCACTGTTCTAATTTTACAAGTGTTTCAATTCAACATTTCAGCACATGATATAAGAATTTGTTCTACCATTTTATCTGGTAAGTAAATTTGAAAGTTATAGAATCAATCAGATGTCCTAGATATTCTATTCTAGTTGAAGGAGTCAAGTTAGATTTTTCATAACTAATGTAAAAACCAAGATTTGTCTTCATGCTTTTTTGTAGCAAAGGCCACGTGTAGTTGGACATTTACAAAATGTCCATTTAATTCTGTGAGCTCGAGGAAGTCACATAAATTTTAAAAGCTCGTAGAAGCTTTATGTTATATGATAAATGGAAAAATTCAGTGATATCAGCTCCGCGGAGGAGACGGATAATGACATTGCTGCTATTTGACTCTGAAAATGAAATGGAGCAAAGCTTTTCAGATTTTGAAAAAGAGCAATGTAATGAGGCTTCAAATCCTACTATTAATGTTAAAACATTACAAAGTTCGCGACGAAGTCGTAGAACTCAAAATAATGGACCTGGAAAGGGACCTGGTAAAAACCTGAAGAAAAAAGTTCCAGCTAAACGTAAGTCTAGTAACGATAAAATGCCGATGAAAAAGGCTAAACAGAGTGTCAAAGTCGACTCTAATAACAATACTACAAGTATTTTAAATGATTTATTGTCCAAATCTTTGGAACAAATCACTATTCTTAATAAGAATATTGAATCCGGTGGTATTAATATACCGGAAGTTCAAAATCAAGAATGTACTCATGAATGTCAACAACAATCTGATGAATTCGATTATAATCAATAGGATGATGATAGTATTTTGGAATTAAACGAGCTCTTTCCGAATTGTGCAATCGAAAATCAGGTAATTGTGTCAGAAAAGTCTGACTTTGATTTACCTCAAATATTTGAGGAACAAACACGTTTTTCTGACGCTGTCATGCCGGCTTACCTGCACCAGGTGCTCCGTTTCAACTTCCCCGCACCTACATTTCAGGTGCAGTGCAGCAAACCATATTCGGTGTCCATTATTTCATATAAAGCTTCTGTTAGTGGACTATCAGGGAAAATATTTATTGATTTTGTATTTGTTATTATTATGATGTTGGTGTCTTTATTTGTATTAATGGTAAATAAACAGGGTATACAATTTGAGTATTCTTGGTTGTAGTAGCCATAACAATTATATAGGATATTCCATGGAGACAATGTAACCAATATTTATGAAACAGTTGTTCTTTAGAAGGAACAATTGCGAAAGTGCCTAGAACCC